>CM065127.1:1632500-1877500 GCA_033026305.1 Cirrhinus molitorella
AGTGCACCATCCAAACTTAAATTATTATAATTCATGAATGCTTCTTTAAGACAATTAGCGCATTATTACAAGTAAAATAAATTTTGCATTACTATTTTTCTTTTATTTTATATAAAATAAATATTTAAAAAATACAAAGTTGCTATAAAATTGAAGCCGTATGTGTACATAAGTTATGTTCCAAATTTGACATTAAAAAAAAAGAGCTTCATATGCAATTTTGTTTTGGCATTATGCCAAAAAAAAGAAAGAAAAAAAACTGGGTGCCACCCAAACTCCATTGAATTTTTATGCATTTTTGTCACAAATCTATCAATTTCTCTCTCAATATTACGTCTATCACAGAATATATTGCTTATGATGATTACTAAAATGTAACTGGGGAAAAAGGCCATGAAATAAAGGTTTTTTGTGACAAGGGTCATAACTCCTGTTATGATGTAGATTTGTCATAGACTCTTGGTGCACTCTTGACATAAATTAGTCTATTACTGTTCCTACATCATTTGTAAACCAAATAAAATATCTATTTAGGAGTCTTAGACCTTTCCAATGCTATATAGTCATGATTACATTAGGATTTAATTGTAATATACTACAATATACTACACTATATACTGGTGACTATAGAACCAGCACAAACCAGTTTGACAAGTATTCACATTCACGTTCTCCTGTACCCTTTAATACCCTTTAATTAAAACAACACACACACATATACATATATATATATATTAAAATTAAAACAAAATAAAAATTAAAACAACATATTATATATATTAAAATTAAAACAAAATAAAAATTAAAACAACATATTATATATATATATATATATATATATATATATATATATATATATATATATATATATATATATATATATAAAATAACCACTTCTAGTACTATTGACTGTACTTGTGTATGAAAGATGGGTTTAAGTGAAAACTAAATACATTTTTAAGACTGATACAGTATATTAAAAGCATATTTTAGTTAGTAGTCCCAAAATATCAGTTGAGTTCACCTTTATTTAAATAGTGCTTTTAACACTACCGACTGTGTCAAAGCAGCTTTACAGTATTAAACAGGAAAATGTTCACTTAGATGTAAAATTATCTTTATTTTTTGTATATTAAGTACAAAAATTGAGCACTAGTTATCACCTTACTTACCCAGTTGATTGATGACATTGATAATTGCAAACATCTTGTATTACAAGTTTTCTAAAATGTTAGGTTTAAATATGCAAATGAGGCATTGTTTACTGAAATATGCACAAATTTGCATACATTTCTAGTACAAAAATCTAAACACTGGATTAAGTCTGTTTTAAAATTCTTGTTTAATTTTTTTTGCCATACTAGAGTCAAATGTTTTTAAGAGGGAATTTTGGGGATGTCATTTTGTCAATCCATAATTCAGAAAATACTTTTTTTTTTTTTTTTTTTTTTTTTTTACAATTGTGGGGGGAATAAAATGTTGTATATAATCAAGCAAATGATATATGAACAAATCCCTCAGTAAAAAACCTTCAGGATATAGATGGGAATAAAAATGTAAAGTTTGGTGTGTGAAAACGCTACTGAAGTGGAGATTTATGGCTCAGTGTAGGAGAAAAACTTTGAGAAAACTGCCTTTAAAAATATGTATTGTAATTGAAATCTATTGACACAAATAGATGAAGTGCTATAAAAGAAACACTTAACACTGTCTTTTGGATGTTTTCCTTCCACTCGTCTGAAAACACACTTTATGGAAAACCAAAAAGCTCAAATTTGACAGGTGACTGAAAAAATGTGGTTTTGCCTGCAGTGTCTCCCCTTAAGTACATTACAGAAGTGCACTTTTTCACCTGGGA
Source organism: Cirrhinus molitorella (assembly GCA_033026305.1). Lineage (NCBI taxonomy): Eukaryota > Metazoa > Chordata > Actinopteri > Cypriniformes > Cyprinidae > Cirrhinus > Cirrhinus molitorella. The sequence continues at coordinate 1,634,359 of CM065127.1, forward strand.
AAATGTAAATATTTAACACCATGGGCCAATTTCACTCATTGCGCATTAGCTCCACCTCGTGGTGAACTATAGTTAACGTGACCTGAAAGATAAAGTTTCACACGAGTTTCCATATGAAAAAAAAAGCATGAGGAAGTCTAGCTGACAAGTAACTAAGACTGAAACAGAATTATAAATATAAAAAGATATTTTCAAGCAGAGCATAACTAGGCCCAACATACATCATGTTATAAAATGTACATTTCACAAAAAAAGTGATTATGAGTCTGTAAAACAACAGAAGACGCTTAAATCTCAGAGGTAAGGCATCATCTACACCCTCAGACTATGTTTTGAGAATATTTTTGTTCTCTTAATTTCTGAGGACTCTTATTTTAGCGTACGCAATAAACGGTCTTTGGCGCGCAAATCGATAATTATCACTCATTATTTACCACACACTGTGTCAAAAACTAGACTGATGTTTAGAATATTTACATGGGATGAGATCAAAACATCCCCACACCCTTCATTAAATGAAGTTATAGGCTAGTCCTACCTTTTAAGATTCATTCCTTTAAGTCGAAATCTTTCTCAAAACAGCCTTCGCTTCTCCGACGTAAAAGCTGAAGGAACGCAAGCAATTTGCCGCCGAAAATCTGCCGCAACATCACGTGACCACGTTAAGTGGCGTACAATGACGCTAATTTACCTTTAGTTTATAGGGTTTTTTTGTTCTGTTTTTGAGACTAATACTTTATCTCATGAAATTTATTTTCCTTTGGAATATGATTCTTTTATTCAACCCTCAAGACTCACCATACGTTCAAGACTGAACAAACCAAATGCATTTAATATTTTTGTACTTAATATTTTTTGTATATTAAGTAGGCCTACAAAAAAAAATATGCACTTTAAGTACATTATAGAAGTGCACTTGTTCACTTGGGAAAATTAGATGTAAATATTTAACACCATGGGCCAATTTCACTCTCTGCGCATTAGCTCCACCTCGTGGTGAACTATAGTCAACGTGACCTGAAAGATAAAGTTTCACACGACGTAAAAGCTGAAGGAACGCGACCAATTTGCCGCCGAAAATCTGCCGCAACATCACGTGACCACGTTAAGTGGCGTACAATGACGCTAATTTACCTTTAGTTTATAGGGTTTTTTTGTTCTGTTTTTGAGACTAATACTTTATCTCATGAAATTTATTTTCCTTTGGAATATGATTCTTTTATTCAACCCTCAAGACTCACCATACATTCAAGACTGAACAAACCAAATGCATTTAATATTTTTGTACTTAATATTTTTTGTATATTAAGTAGGCCTACAAAAAAAAAATATGCACTTTAAGTACATTATAGAAGTGCACTTGTTCACTTGGGAAAATTAGATGTAAATATTTAACACCATGGGCCAATTTCACTCTCTGCGCATTAGCTCCACCTCGTGGTGAACTATAGTTAACGTGACCTGAAAGATAAAGTTTCACACAACGTAAAAGCTGAAGGAACGCGACCAATTTGCCGCCGAAAATCTGCCGCAACATCACGTGACCACGTTAAGTGGCGTACAATGACGCTAATTTACCTTTAGTTTATAGGGTTTTTTTGTTCTGTTTTTGTGACTAATACTTTATCTCATGAAATGTATTTTCCTTTGGAATATGATTCTTTTATTCAACCCTCAAGACTCACCATACATTCAAGACTGAACAAACCAAATGCATTTAATATTTTTGTACTTAATATTTTTTGTATATTAAGTAGGCCTACAAAAAAAAATGCACTTTAAGTACATTATAGAAGTGCACTTGTTCACTTGGGAAAATTAGATGTAAATATTTAACACCATGGGCCAATTTCACTCTCTGCGCATTAGCTCCACCTCGTGGTGAACTATAGTTAACGTGACCTGAAAGATAAAGTTTCACACGAGTTTCCATATGAAAAAAAAAGCATGAGGAAGTCTAGCTGACAAGTAACTTAGACTGAAACAGAATTATAAATATAAAAAGATATTTTCAAGCAGAGCATAACTAGGCCCAACATACATCATGTTATAAAATGTACATTTCACACAAAAAAAGTGATTATGAGTCTGTAAAACAACAGAAGACGCTTAAATCTCAGAGGTAAGGCATCATCTACACCCTCAGACTATGTTTTGAGAATATTTTTGTTCTCTTAATTTCTGAGGACTCTTATTTTAGCGTACGCAATAAACGGTCTTTGGCGCGCAAATCGATAATTATCACTCATTATTTACCACACACTGTGTCAAAAAGTAGACTGATGTTTAGAATATTTACATGGGATGAGATCAAAACATCCCCACACCCTTCATTAAATGAAGTTATAGGCTAGTCCTACCTTTTAAGATTCATTCCTTTAAGTCGAAATCTTTCTCAAAACAGCCTTCGCTTCTCCGACGTAAAAGCTGAAGGAACGCAAGCAATTTGCCGCCGAAAATCTGCCGCAACATCACGTGACCACGTTAAGTGGCGTACAATGACGCTAATTTACCTTTAGTTTATAGGGTTTTTTTGTTCTGTTTTTGAGACTAATACTTTATCTCATGAAATTTATTTTCCTTTGGAATATGATTCTTTTATTCAACCCTCAAGACTCACCATACATTCAAGACTGAACAAACCAAATGCATTTAATATTTTTGTACTTAATATTTTTTGTATATTAAGTAGGCCTACAAAAAAAAATATGCACTTTAAGTACATTATAGAAGTGCACTTGTTCACTTGGGAAAATTAGATGTAAATATTTAACACCATGGGCCAATTTCACTCTCTGCGCATTAGCTCCACCTCGTGGTGAACTATAGTCAACGTGACCTGAAAGATAAAGTTTCACACGACGTAAAAGCTGAAGGAACGCGACCAATTTGCCGCCGAAAATCTGCCGCAACATCACGTGACCACGTTAAGTGGCGTACAATGACGCTAATTTACCTTTAGTTTATAGGGTTTTTTTGTTCTGTTTTTGAGACTAATACTTTATCTCATGAAATTTATTTTCCTTTGGAATATGATTCTTTTATTCAACCCTCAAGACTCACCATACATTCAAGACTGAACAAACCAAATGCATTTAATATTTTTGTACTTAATATTTTTTGTATATTAAGTAGGCCTACAAAAAAAAAATATGCACTTTAAGTACATTATAGAAGTGCACTTGTTCACTTGGGAAAATTAGATGTAAATATTTAACACCATGGGCCAATTTCACTCTCTGCGCATTAGCTCCACCTCGTGGTGAACTATAGTTAACGTGACCTGAAAGATAAAGTTTCACACGACGTAAAAGCTGAAGGAACGCGACCAATTTGCCGCCGAAAATCTGCCGCAACATCACGTGACCACGTTAAGTGGCGTACAATGACGCTAATTTACCTTTAGTTTATAGGGTTTTTTTGTTCTGTTTTTGTGACTAATACTTTATCTCATGAAATGTATTTTCCTTTGGAATATGATTCTTTTATTCAACCCTCAAGACTCACCATACATTCAAGACTGAACAAACCAAATGCATTTAATATTTTTGTACTTAATATTTTTTGTATATTAAGTAGGCCTACAAAAAAAAAATGCACTTTAAGTACATTATAGAAGTGCACTTGTTCACTTGGGAAAATTAGATGTAAATATTTAACACCATGGGCCAATTTCACTCTCTGCGCATTAGCTCCACCTCGTGGTGAACTATAGTTAACGTGACCTGAAAAATAAAGTTTCACACGAGTTTCCATATGAAAAAAGGCATGAGGAAGTCTAGCTGACAAGTAACTAAGACTGAAACAGAATTATAAATATAAAAAAGTATTTGCAAGCAGAGCATAACTAGGCCCAACATACATCATGTTATAAAATGTAATTTACACACAAAAAAAGTGGTTATGAGTCTGTAAAACAACAGAAGACGCTTAAATCTCAGAGGTAAGGCATCATTTACACCCTCAGACTATGTTTTGAGAATATTTTTGTTCTCTTAATTTCTGAGGACTCTTATTTTTGGTGCACAATAAACGGTTTTTGGCGCGCAAAGCTTTAATGATCGCATATTATTTACCACACACTGTGTCAAAAACTGGACTGATGTTTAGAATATTTACATGGGATGAGATCAAAACATTCCCACCCTTCATGAAATGAAGTTATAGGCTAGTCCTACCTTTTAAGGCTCATTCGTTGGAGTTGAAATCTTTTAAAACAGCCTCCGCGTCTCCGACGTAACAGCTGAAGGAACGAGACCAATTTGCCGCCGAAAATCTGCCGCAACATCACGTGACCACGTTAAGTGGTGTACAATAAGCTAATTTATCTTTAGTTTACAGGGATTTTTTGTGTTCCGTTTTTGTGACTAATACTTTATCTCATTAAATTTTTCTTTTACTTTGGAATATGATTCTTTACTTTAACCCTCAAGACTTATCATACATTCAAGACTGAAGAAACCAAATGTGACCCTGGGTCAGAGCTGGATTACGTAATCAGATTCCAGAAATGAAGTACTTGTAATTAGAGTAATTACACTTTAAAATACTCATCATCAGTCTACAGTTACTTTTTTATGAATTACATAATTACATATTATTTATACAATAGCAATAAATTATTCACAATTCATTGATTTTCCCTCATTTATTTTTCAACTTTTCAGTTTTCCTTTCTAAAATAGCCTACCAATTATATACATTCAGAAAATCCAGTTTATTGGACATTCACACCTAGAATAGTCACTAGTCAGGTGGCGACACAGCATTTGACCACTGATTTACAAAATCTTTCATGTTTAAGTGTTTCAACATTGCATCAACTACTGATGAACACATTCACTTTTATTTGAATTATCAGTCTGTGGATTTTTTTAACCATGTGTCTTTGGAAGGCTTTTGTCTTTCAAACTCATTAAAATGCATATGTGACCCTGGACCACAAAACCAGTCATAAGGGTCGAAATTGAGATTTATACATAGTCTGAAAGTTGAATAAATAAGCTTTCTGTTATGATAGGATAATATTTGGCTGAGATACAACTATTTGAAAATCTGGAATCTGAGGGTGCAAAAAATAAATAAATAAATAAATAAATAAAAATACTAAGAAAATCACCTTTGAAGTTCTTAGCAATGCATATTACTAATCAAAAGTTAAGTTTTGACATATTTACGGTAGGAAATTTACAAAATACCATAATGGAACATGATCTTTACTTAATATCCTAATGATTTTTGGAATCATAAAGAAAAATCTATAATTTTGACCCATACAATGTATTTTTGCCTATTGCTACAAATATACTCCAGTGACTTAAGACTGGTTTTGTGCTCCAGGGTTACATATATTCACATTGTTTCTTATTTACATGCAATGCAGGCATTCTAAAACTTTTTGTCATCTAAACCTTATTCAACAAATGTACTTTAAGTATCCCTGAGATTTTAAAATAAATATTTCAATAATTCAGTTTCACATTTGCATGTTCACGGTTTCTTTGATGTTGATTAATTGTCACATGACATGACATGTCACATGACATGCAGGTAAATAAAAACATTTCAGATTTTTAGTACATGTTTTATTTTAATTGGCATTTAAAACAAAGACTATAGAAATGCCCTTAAAAGGGACTCTGCTTTAAAATGATTTATTTTTACTTTATATATATATATATATATATATATATATATATATATATATATATATAATTCAATAATTTAATAATAATTTACATAGTTTGTTAGGATAGGGCAATATTTGGCTGAGATAAAGCTATTTGAAAATTAAAATCTGAGGGTGGGAAAAAATCTAAATATTTAGAAAATCGTCTTTAAAGTTTTTAGAAATGCATATTACTAATCGAAAATTAAATTTAAATATATTTACAGTAGAAAATTTACAAAATATCTTCATGCAACATGATCTTTACTGAATATACTTAATTTGACTTTTTTTTTGACAATTAAAAAGCTGTGACTTTTTATCGTACATTTCTGACTTTTTTTCTGCTTTTCATAATTGTGATATCTTGCAAACTCAAAATTGTGAGAAAAAAGTCATAATTGCAATATAAAAACTTGTAATATTACGGTTTTTATATATATATATATATATTTTTATTCTTTCATTGAAACAAGCTTCCATAGATCTGAATATTACTGGAAATCTATGACATTCCTGGATGCTGGAAACCTTTAACAACTCTAAAACATGTAGCATTTCAATGCAGTCACAAAAGAGAAAAAATAAAACTGGGACAAAGATTATGCACAAGGTTTTTTAATCCAGTTCAAACAGAAGAGCTGCAGCAAACATGGAGGATCAGAGCTGGAACAGAGAAGAATCACAGTCCTGAGAATGAAAAGAAAGCACATCAATATGGCCTTCAAACCTCATCCGGACCTGACAGAAACATCTGGCCCGGAGAAAAAGATGCGTGTAAGTGTGTGTTTCCCTGGTCACCTGACCCATTACATCACAATGATACAGACCCGTTTCGTTAGACATGTGCTCCTGACACTAAAACAGCATCACGGTGACCTTTGACCTGTGAGCCAGAGGTCGTCTGGTCTTTGGTGCAGCAGCTGAAGGCTGAAGGCAGTTTGATTTGGTTAAGGTGAGCAGGTTTGGCCACCTGATTGTACAAATGCAACATTTTGGTTTCGCCACACGAGGAAGACACAAAGAGAAAGGAAAGTCCAGCTCGAGGGATTCACGTCCAGCATTCCGGATTCTGCGCAAGAAGGGGAGCGTTGGCCTCCCGCAGTCAGGGCAGCATGAGGTATGTAGTGTCAATCTCCACAGCAGAGTCTGAGGTACTTCACCACTGATTATCCATTTATATCATCTTAAAAACAATGAGAGTTCACTTAAAAACATCACAGTACTTCCTGAGAGAGACGCCTTCCTGCTACGGAAAGCATAAAATCTGAGACAAAAACATCAGGCCCTGAAACATCGGTGCGGATGAAAGATGGTCGAGCTGAGATCCAGACGTCTGGATTTTGAGCTTCTGCTTTGTTTGTGGAATGATCGGATGCTGAAAACTTCTTCACAACATTCATGGGTGAATCTCATGAAAATATGACATTTTGATCCAAAATTAAAGAAGAAATAAAAATAAATTATATTATATAGAAATACTTTTAAGTAACGTGTGCATATATGATAATAATAAAAAATATATATTTTTAAAAAAGTATGTTTATATGGGCCATAATACAGAATTGGTGCAAACCAAAAATAAAAAATAAAAATAAATAAATAAAAAGCATTTAAGAATTCTTAAGATCCTTCTATTATCTATTGAAACACAATAATATTTAAAATATTAGTAAGTTTAATATATATATAAAATCATCATTTAATGGGTACTTTTAAATGGGAGGTGGCTGTCCCGAACCCTAACCCCAAAATTGAAACATCTGAAAATAATATTTAAATAAGTCAAAAACATTGTTGTTTTTAAAAGTATCTTTTTGATTTTTTTAAAAAGTGAAGTTCAAAAAAATAAAAAATAAAATCTCTTTGTAAATTATGAACATCTTTGTTTTTTGGGTGTTATTCTATAGAATTGTCACAGCCAAAACTGTCCTCATAATTGAGGAAAATGAACAAAATTTTAGTACAGTTATGCATTTTTATTTTGTATTTTAGGAGTCACTACCATAGCATTACTGTCACGGCCAAAACATGGGATGTTTTGTTAAAAAAAGTATACACAATTATCAACTAAGATGTTATGACAGTTTTTGGTTCAATGTATATTCGAACTAATCCTTAACTTTGAAATCAGTATGATCAACTTTTGCCTTTTACAAAGAAAAATTGGATTTAAAATACAACAAATCTCATAAATTACACTTGAAATATTGTTACCTCTTGAAAATAGCAAAAAATATATTTATAATCTAGATGTAAGCAAAATCTTAACAGGTCAATATAACCCTTCTAATTAAATTATTATTACTGTTTTTCGGTAGTGACAGATTTGGGGAGAGGACAAATATTCCAATTAACTGCACAATTACTAGAAATATACCTTGGATATTATACAATTTGTATAGAAGCCCGTTTCTGCCACTGAATAAAAAAAAGTTATTGTGACAATTCTTTATCTCACAATTATGACTTTTTTTTCCTCCGAATTGTGAGATATAAATTCACATTTCAGAGTTATAAAGTCAGAATTGCATGATATAAACTTGCAATTCTATGAACATCAGTTTTTTCTCTCCTCAGAAATGGTATTTATAACTCGCAATTGCAATATTTACAATATTTAGAATTGTGAGATAAGTCGCAATAACCTTTTTTTTTTTTGTTATATTTTTTTTAATTCAGTGGTGGAAATGGGCTTCCATAAATTTGCATGCATGCAACATTTTTGAAAAAAGTTTATTAGTTTATTTTTTTTTTATGTTTCCAGCTATGTTTCTGACTATGGACCAATTCTGTAGAATGGCATATATATAATAAAATTATATGCACATAAATGTGCTTACATATATTTAATAAAATCAAAAAATGTAAATGTAAAATATGTATGCAAATATCTGCATATATATGTGTATTTTATATATATATATATATATATATATATATATATATATATATATATATATGTGTGTGTGTGTGACCCTGGACCACAAAACCAGTCATAAGGGTCCATTTTTGGATGATTATATCATCTGAAAGCTGAATAAATAAGCTTTCCATTCATGTATGGTTTGTTATGATGGAACGATATTTGGCTGAGATACAACTATTTAAAAATCTGTAATCTGAGGGTGCAAAAAAAAAAAAATCTAAATATTGAGAAAATTGCCTTTAAAGTTGTCCAAATGAAGTTCTTGCAATGCATATTACTTAGAAAAAATTACGTTTTGATAGATTTATGGTATTTATCTTCATGGAACATTTACTTGAAATCCTAATGATTTTTGGCATAAAAGAAAAATCAATCATTTTGACCAATACAATGTATTTTTGGTTTTGCTACATATAAAACCCAGCGATTTATGACTGGTTTTGTGATCCAGGGTAACATATACATATATATATATATATATATATATATATATACACATACATAAAATTTCTTATAAATATTCTTTTGGTTTTCATGAGTGAGATTCACTTTTATATTCAATTATGAAAATCTTAAAAATTAAATATAAAATGCTTTTTTTTTTTTTTCATGAGATTCACCCATGTATTAAATCTTTTACAAATTTTTGCAGATCCCATGTAGGGCCGATTGCTCATTCAAACATCTACTGAGACATTCAGCTGGTTTCTGAGGTATTTGACGGTTGTTCCTGGAGACAGACTGGCTCTGAAATCGCGCTTCTGAAGCAGATAAATTCCCAAGAACATCATAAGATTCAGAGACTCGTCTTCCTTAAACGATCGCTCGCTCAGGTCCAGACGGCCGGCCAGGGAGGCCGATGCATAGAAGAGAATCGGTGAGGTCCCGTCCTAAAACCACGTCAGCGTTTTCTAATCCCAACAACTCTACAAAAAATAAAAACTCATTCGGAGAAAGGCTAAACTACAGATCCTGAGGTAAAACAGAACGCTCCTGTAATGTTTGAGGTATGAATTGAGTGAAAAAAAGATAAAGTCACGAAACATAATCAGAAGACAGATCGAAACACACTCTAAAATAAAAATCTTCAAGTTCTGTAAAACCCGCCCGTCGTTTGGCTGAACGTTCTTGATTGTATTTAGCGTTTTCCTAAACGTGCCGGACGTCGTTCATGAAACACTGATTGAACCGATTGTGATTCACGAACGAGGTCCAGCCGTCTTTTTTTATGTACGTTTGCGAAAACATGCGGACAGCCGATGCGGACAGGAGAAAATGAGGTACTGGTTGTGCAACAGTTTGATTTTCAGCAATCAGAGAGTAGACGAGTTACGGAGAGCCGCTGGTGGATGGCTCCGCTGAGCTCCGCCCCTTGGAGGAGGAGGAAGAGGTGGGGCTTTGGCTGGGGGCGGAGCTAGAGAAGGCGAAGCTGGGTCCAGCAGGAGGAGCGTGAGGCGCGGCAGACGCATTCACATTCACACCCGCAGCTGCAGACGCTGACTTCTGGGCGAACAGGGTTCCTGCGATAGAATACATTGCAAAATGAGACCAGCATAAAGACACTGAATGTTTTGAACATTTGTCCATGTCCAAAAACTGTCATAAAAATATGATTTATTAATATTTTTTTCCACTTTCACTTTTAATCAGCATCTGTTCTATCCATAGATACCAAACATTTAATAATTTTCAGAATTGTATCCCTTTAAAATGCTGGTTTGTTTACAAAATGCCACAGGTGTTTTTTTATGAAAAAATGAAAAATAGTAGTTAATTTCCCTATACTAAACACTAAGCAGAATTTTTTTCTTTGCTTATTAGATTCTTGGTTGTGTCAGTGAAGAACAACAATATTAATTTTGAGGCATTTATATTTTTTTATGTAGTGTCAGATTTAAAAAAATTAGATTAAAAAGAATTTAAAAAAAGAATTAATTAAAAAATGTCCATGTCGAAATGCTGTCAGAGAAATGTTATATATTAACCCTTGTGCGTTTAAAAATAAAAAAAGAAAAGAAAAAGTTACACATAGGTGCAAAATGGACAAAAATGTCCATGTCCAAAAACAGTCATAAAAATAACTTATTAATATTGTTTCCACTTTCACTTTTAACCAGCATCTGTTCTATCCATAGATACCAAACATTCAATAATTTTCAGAATTGTAACCCTTTAAAATGCTGGTTTGTTTACATAATGCCACAGGTGTTTTTTTATGAAAAAATGAAAAATAGTAGTTAATTTCCCTATACTAAACACTAAGCAGAATTTTTTTCTTTGCTTATTAGATTCTTGGTTGTGTCAGTGAAGAACAACAATATTAATTTTGAGGCATTTATATTTTTTTATGTAGTGTCAGATTTAAAAAAATTAGATTAAAAAGAATTAAAAAAAAGAATTAATTAAAAAATGTCCATGTCGAAATGCTGTCAGAGAAATGTTATATATTAACCCTTGTGCGTTTAAAAATAAAAAAAGAAAAGAAAAAGTTACACATAGGTGCAAAATGGACAAAAATGTCCATGTCCAAAAACAGTCATAAAAATAACTTATTAATATTGTTTCCACTTTCACTTTTAACCAGCATCTGTTCTATCCATAGATACCAAACATTCAATAATTTTCAGAATTGTAACCCTTTAAAATGCTGGTTTGTTTACATAATGCCACAGGTGTTTTTTTATGAAAAAATGAAAAATAGTAGTTAATTTCCCTATACTAAACACTAAGCAGAATTTTTTTCTTTGCTTATTAGATTCTTGGTTGTGTCAGTGAAGAACAACAATATTAATTTTGAGGCATTTATATTTTTTTATGTAGTGTCAGATTTAAAAAAATTAGATTAAAAAGAATTAAAAAAAAGAATTAATTAAAAAATGTCCATGTCGAAATGCTGTCAGAGAAATGTTATATATTAACCCTTGTGCGTTTAAAAATAAAAAAATAAAAGAAAAAGTTACACATAGGTGCAAAATGGACAAAAATGTCCATGTCCAAAAACTGTCATAAAAATATGATTTATAAATTTTTTTCCACTTTCACTTTTAACCAGCATCTGTTCTATCCATAGATACCAAACATTCAATAATTTTCAGAATTGTAACCCTTTAAAATGCTGGTTTGTTTACATAATGCCACAGGTGTTTTTTTTTTTATGAAAAAATGAAAAATAGTAGTTAATTTCCCTATACCAAACACTAAGCAGAATTTTTTTCTTTGCTTATTAGATTCTTGTTTGTGTCAGTGAAGAACAACAACATTAATTTTGAGGCATTTATATTTTTTTATGTAGTGTCAGATTTAAAAAAATTAGATTAAAAAGAATGAAAAAAAAGAATTAATTAAAAAATGTCCATGTCGAAAAGCTGTCAGAGAAATGTTATATATTAACCCTTGTGCGTTTAAAAATAAAAAAAGAAAAGAAAAAGTTACACATAGGTGCAAAATGGACAAAAATGTCCATGTCCAAAAACAGTCATAAAAATTATTTATTAATATTGTTTCCACTTTCACTTTTAACCAGCATCTGTTCTATCCGTAGATACCAAACAATCATTAATTCATTAATTGTGTCAGTGAAGAACAACAACATTAATTTTGAGGCATTTATATTTTTTTATGTAGTGTCAGATTAAAAAAAAAAAAAAATGAATGAATTAAAAAATGTCCATGTCGAAAAACTGTCAGAGAAATGTTATATATTAACCCTTGTGCGTTCAAAAAAAAAAAAAAAAAAACATTACACATAGGTGCAAAATGGACAAAAATGTCCATGTCCAAAAACAGTCATAAAAATATGATTTATTAATATTTTTTTCCACTTTCACTTTTAACCAGCATCTGTTCTATCCATAGATACCAAACATTCAATCATTTTCAGAATTGTAACCCTTTAAATGCTGGTTTGTTTACATAATGCCACAGGTGTTTTTTTATGAAAAAATGAAAAATAGTAGTTAATTTCCCTATACTAAACGATAAGCAGAATTGTTTTCTTTGCTTATTAGATTCTTGGTTGTGTCAGTGAAGAACAACAATATTAATTTTGAGGCATTTATATTTTTTTATGTAGTGTCAGATTTAAAAAAAAAAAAAAAAAAGAATTAATTAAAAAATGTCCATGTCGAAAAACTGTCAGAGAAATGTTATATATTAACCCTTGTGCGTTCAAAAAAAAAAAAAAAAAAGTTACACATAGATGCACAAAAATGTAAAATATTATCGATTAATATTTTTTTCCACTTTCACTTTTAACCAGCATCTGTTCTATCCATAGATACCAAACATTCAATAATTTTCAGAATTGTAACCCTTTAAAATGCTGGTTTGTTTACATAATGCCACAGGTGTTTTTTTATGAAAAAATGTAGTTAATTTCCCTATACTAAACGCTAAGCAGAATTGTTTTTTTTGTTTTTTTTGATTATTAGATTCTTGGTTGTGTCAGTGAAGAACAACATCATTAATTTTAAGGTATTTATATTTTTTTTATGTAGTGTCAGAAAAAAAAAAAAAAAAAAGAATTAATTAAAAAACTGTAGAAAAACTGTCAGAGAAATGTTATATATTAACCCTTGTGCGTTCAAAAATAAAAAATTAAAAAAAGTTATACACAGGTGCAAAATGGACAAAAATATCCATGTCCAAAAACAGTCATAAAAATTATTTATTAATATTTTTTCCACTTTCACTTTTAACCAGCATCTGTTCTATCCATAGATACCAAACATTCATTAATTAATTAATTGTGTCAATGAAGAACAACAACATTAATTTTGAGGTATTTATATTTTTTTATGTAGTGTCAAAAAAAAAAAAAAAGAATTAAAAAATGTCCATGTCGAAAAACAGTCATAAAAATTATTTATTATTTTTTCCACTTTCACTTTTAACCAGCATCTGTTCTATGCATAGATAACAAACATTCATTTTTCAACATTCATTTCAACATTAATTTTGAGGCATTTATATTTTTTATGTAGTGTCAGATTAAATAAATAAATAAAAAATGTCAAATAAACTCTCATAGAAATGTTATATATTAATATTTTTTTCAGACTTTTAATGCTTTTCTTTCATCCTCAGCTTCTAATGCACCTGTGTGTTCACTGTCAGCTCCAGAGCTTCCTCTGCTGAATAACGTCTCTTCATCTTGCAATGAAATGAAATGACCAAGCCCTCAAGCACCACATATTTCTAGGTTTGTCTGTGAGAACACCTGTGTCAACTCAAACTTTGTATAAAATCTAGCAGACTAAACTATCAGCATTTTCTTTTGGTGAAAACAAAAACAATGTCTTTAGGGGCTTCTGAACTTCTACATCAAATTCAAGCTCACCTTTTATCTCTGTACAAAAACAATAACAAATGAAAAAGTGCAATCAAGGATTAAGATGTGTGTTTGGGTGAAAAAGAAAACTCCTCAAAGCTCATTAACCTTCTTTGACCTTATGAAAGCAAACATAAAATATTTTTAAAGTGGACTCAAGTTGTGATTGTGTCTCAGCTGACACATATTTTCACTGCTGTTCAGTGTTGGGGAAAGTTACTTGCTTTAAAAAAGTAATGCATTACAACATCGAGTTACTAAAAAGGTAATGTGTTATGTTACTTTTGCATTAATTTTTAAATCTGGCCAGGGTTTGCTTATTTGTTTTTAATATAAAAAGCTCTATTTTTGGCAAACGTAAAAGCCTTTTCACACCAAAAGCCTCAGGCTGAAGGTAAAACACAGTAAATAAAAAATAAAAAATTAAAAAATGTTATTTTTGGTTATTAGTATGGTTGCATTGGATCATTAAAGGTCAGAAGCAAAGACAGTGGTTAATAAAATAAGAAACAGTACATACAAGATATTTGCATTACTTAACATATTTAATTATTACAGGTTTGCATCAAATTCTGAGTTGCATTCCACAGTTTTTATTTATTTTGAGGAATACTGAATCTGGTTTTTGTTAATGAAATGTTATCAACATAAAATAGTAAAAAAAAAAAAAAAAAAAAAACTAATGCTATTTTTTTAAACAACAGCAATATGACATTAAAAGCTAAAAGCAAATACTAAAGCAAAAAATACAAAAACTAAATTAAGCAAAAAAATTATTTTCAAAATTCATTGAAATAATATTCTATATTTATGTTAGCTATTTGCCAAAGCAACATTTCTCATGAACTTGATGTACTAAAATAACAAACTAAAACATAATCTACAGTAATTTGTGTCATTCTGAAATTTTTATGATAGTATTTAATAGTTTAACCACTCATTTGCACGGTTCTCTATTGATGGATAATTGTCACATGATGTGAAAGCAAACATAAAATATTTTTAAAGTGGACTCAAGTTGTGATTGTGTCTCAGTCGACATTATATTTACACTGTTCAGTGTAAATATAAAAAAATGCATTACAACATTGAGTTACTCCCTAAAAAAGTAACTAATTACGTTTTATGGAAAGTAATGCATTACGTTGTTTGGGCAGGGTTTGCTTGTTTGTTTTTAATATAGAGTCATGGCCAAAATTGTTGGCACCCCTGAAATTTTTCCAGGAAATCAAGTATTTCTCACAGAAAAGTATTGCATTAACACATGTTTTGCTATACACACGTTTATTCCCTTTGTGTGTGTTGGAACAAAACAAAAAAAGGGAGGAAAAAAAGCAAATTTGACATAATGTCACACAAAACTCCACAAATGGGCTGGACAAAATTACTGGCACCCTTAACTTAATATTTGGTTGCACACCCTTTGGAAAAAATAACTGAAATCAATTGCTTCCTATAACCATCAATAAGCTTCTTACACCTCTCACCCCGAATTTTGGACCCTCTTCCTTTGCAAACTGCTCCAGGTCTCTCATATTGGAAGGGCGCCTTTTCCCAACAGCAATTTGAAGATCTCTCCACAGGTGTTCAATGGGATTTAGATCTGGACTCATTGCTGGCCGCTTCAGAACTCTCCAGCGCTTTGTTGCCATCCATTTCTGGGTGCTTTCTGAAGTATGTTTGGGGTCATTGTCCTGCTGGAAGACCCAAGATCTCGGACACAAACCCAGCTTTCTGACATTGGGCCCTACAAAATCCTTTGGTAATCCTCAGATTTCATGATGCCTTGCACACAGTCAAGGCACCCAGTGCCAGAGGCAGCAAAACAACCCCAAAACATCTTTGAACCTCCACCGTATTTGACTGTAGGTACTGTGTTCTTTTCTTTGTAGGCCTCATTCTGTTTTCGGTAAACAGTAGGATGATGTGCTTTACCAAAAAGCTCTATCTTGGTCTTATCTATCCACAAGACGTTTTCCCAGAAGGATTTTGGCTTGCTCAAGTACATTTTGGCAAACTGTAGTCTTGCTTTTTTATGTCTCTTTGTCAGAGGGATAGTTGGCGCTGACACTGATGCACCCTGAGCCTGCAGGACAGCTTGAATTTCTTTGGAACTTGTTTGGGGCTGCTTTTCCACCATCTGGACTATCCTGCGTTGCAGCCTTTCACACTGCTTTTTTAGCAAAGATTTTTTTGTCTTATTTCTAGACAAAACATCTAAAAATTCTTAAATCAAGAAGGATTTTCTAGACAAGTAAAAATTATTTTCTTGTTTTCAGAAAAAAAAGTCAAAATTAAGTGAGGTTTTGCTTGAAACAAGCAAAACAATCTGCCAATGGGGTCAGCAAAATAATCTTATTTCAAGCAGAAAACTAGATTATTTTGCTTACCCCATTGGCAGATTATTTTGCTTGTTTCAAGCAAAAACTCACTTAATTTGAACTTCTTTTTTCTGAAAACAAGACATTAACATGTACTTGTCTAGAAAATCCTTCTTGATTTAAGAATTTTTAGATATTTCGGCTGGAAACAAGACAAAAAATCTAAGCTAGAAAAGCATTTTTTGCAGTGCATCAATTTTTCTCTTCTGTCCATGCGCAGGGAGATTAGCTTTAGTGCCAGGGGTTGCAAACTTCTTGATAATGTTGCGCACAGTGGACAAAGGCAAATCTAGATCTATGGAGATGGACTTGTAACCTTGAGATTGTTGATAGTTTCCACAATTTTGGTTCTCAAGTCCTCAGACAGTTCTCCTCTTTCTGTTGTCCATGCACACATAGACGCACAATGCAAAGACTAAGTCAACTTCTTTCCTTTTTATCTGCTTTCAGGTGTGATTTTTATATTGCCCACACCTGTTACTTTCCCTAGGTGAGTTTAAAGGAGCATCACATGCTTGAAACAATCTTATTTATCCACAATTTTGCAAGGGTGCCAATAATTTTGTCCAGCCCATTTTTGGAGTTTTGTGCGACATTATGTCAAATTTGCTCCCTTTTTTGTTTTGTTCCAATACACACAAAGGGAATAAACATGTGTATAGCAAAACGTGTTAATGCAATACTTTTCTGTGAGAAATACTTGATTTTCTGGAAAAAATTCAGGGGTGCCAACAATTTTGGCCATGACTGTATATGCCTAAACTAAGGTGGTGCATTAAAATCAGGGGCAGTATGTGTTGGGTATATATTCAGTTATATTTATGTATTTTGGTTTAATATATTTATTGTTATGATGTTCATGATTGTTCTTGTGCAAAATAAAAGATCATCCCATCAATATAATCTAAATAATGCTTAATATCTCTATGATATTCATAACGATAATCTCAATACTAGATTATCAACATTAACAAAAATAATAATTTCTGGGATTGATTTTCTAAGTGATACCTGAGTAAACGATGCCATTGACTTCCACCGACACGCTGATACTCGCCGCTCCGCTGGAGGAAATGCTCACAGCCAGATCCTGCTTCTCATCTACAGACATAAAGGAACACTCATTAACACAGGCATAAGTAGAGCTGTGCAATTAATCAAAATTTAATTTCGATTTCGGCTTTAAACGATCATGAAAATACAATAATCAAGATAAAACGATTATTGCTCCTGATTCTGCCCCCTGTGGTGCGCTTTTGCTCCTCCATAAAAGCCCAGTTTCACATGCAAAAGTACAAAATCTTAAATAAAATGTGACGTGCTTAATTTATTAACACTTTATTTGATGTAGTGTTTTTAAAAGCACAAAGAGAATTTGCGCTATTCTGTGTATGCTTTCGCAGACGGAATAAAACACAGACAAGTAAAGTGAAGGTTGAGCTATTGTTTCAGCTATTAAAATCGTTCAGTTTTGTATGTAACAACAAAGTGATTAGGCTTTTATTTCGTTTCGTTTTTTTATTAGGTTAATTTGGAAAATTGTTGGGAGGATATTTTGTTTTTACGAACAGGAACAAACAGCGGCTAGTTTGTTTGATCAATTTGCCTTCTCAAATCATGACAACTTGACTAAAATAATATCTATAGATATAAAACGGTTCAAGTATAAAACAATGTTGGTTTAAACATTAAACCTAGATAAATGTGCGCTATTAATTGTTTGTGTGGAGAGTGGAAGCTAAAGCGATCACTTGCATTTTTTCAAGTGGAAACAATTTAAAATTATCCATCAAAACAAAAAACCTCGCAAATACATGCCTTGCAGATGTGGTAAATGCATATATAGAAAGCTTTACATTGTTACTTAATGAAATAAAACAAATCGAAAACAAACTCTTTCATTATGTAATGCGTAAAGATGCATTTCTCTCTAAAGGCGCGTCAAAGAGGAGATTGCGATCGGGATCTTTGAGACACTGACTCAGAATACACTAGTTTATTCATAAATAATTCAAATATCTCCTTACTATTTTATTGTTATTCATTTTTGCCGGTGCTTTGTGGCAAGTTTCAGTCTATTGCTTGAACGCTAAACTGCACACATAAAGTTCAGGACCCACTCATAATCGTGTTAAATAATCGTGATTATATTTTGGTCAATATTGTCATAATCTAGCAGCCCTAGGTGTAAGCGTGTCACAAACGCTCAAGCGGCCCGCGTCTGCCACACTAACCCCTGGCCGGAGCTACGAGCCGCAGGTTGAGGGGTATCTGCGAGGCCATGGTGAGCAGGTTGTGCTGGAAGGCCTGCTGCATGAGTCTCTGCTGCTCCTCGGCCAGACGAGCCATCTTCCTCTCCGGCGCTTCAGTTTCCAGCTTCTCTCTGAGCTGCTCCAGTGTGGCGGCCCGCGCCAGACCCATCGCCTGATGCTGCTGCCCCAACGCCAGCACCATGGAGGAGGACCGGCCCGCCAGCAGAGACGGGATGCTATCATCTGGAGGAAAAAAAAAGGAAGAGGAGAACAGCTGTCATATGTGCAACTTGGTCTAAATAGGTATTAATGCAATTAACATGGATTTTTAAAACAAAAAGATGTTCCTAGCAGTGTTATCTTAGCATTTTACTGACATACTATTACAGTTTTTGTTCATATTTTGTTTTCATAAATAAAAGAATAATTTAATTTTAGTTTTAATTTAAGTTTTCCCCCCATTTTTATTACTTTTTTAATATTTATATTTATATTATATTTATATTCATTTCAGCAAGTTGCCAGAGAAACATTTCTATTTTTAATGTTTGAATGAGCAATTGGCCCTACATAATTTTTTTAAATTATAAAATTAAAAGTTTTAAAAACATTATTATATATATATATATATATATATATATATATATATATATATATATATATATATATATATATATATATATATATATATAGCATTACCTTTTTTAATAATAATAATAATAATAATAATAATATTATATTATATATATATGCACATATTTCCATACATATTTTATATTTTATTTATTTAATAATTGAATATAAAATTGAATGTCATATAATACAATATATAATAAAATATAATGCAAATGAATAAAAAAGCACAACATTTTTACTAAAACTAAAATGAAAGTGAATATAATAAAATTATAATATGATCAATTTATTTAGTTCTTTAAACCATGATTATATTAGTATCCTTCAGATACAGTTTGAGTTTTTATTAATATACAGGTCCTTCTCAAAAAATTAGCATATTGTGATAAAGTTCATTATTTTCTGTAATGTACTGATAAACATTAGACTTTCATATATTTTAGATTCATTACACACAACTGAAGTAGTTCAAGCCTTTTTTTTGTTTTAATATTGATGATTTTGGCATACAGCTCATGAAAACCCAAAATTCCTATCTCAAAAAATTAGCATATCATGAAAAGGTTCTCTAAACGAGCTATTAACCTAATCATCTGAATCAACTAATTAACTCTAAACACCTGCAAAAGATTCCTGAGGCTTTTAAAAACTCCCAGCCTGGTTCATTACTCAAAACCGCAATCATGGGTAAGACTGCCGACCTGACTGCTGTCCAGAAGGCCATCATTGACACCCTCAAGCAAGAGGTCTGTGGGAAGGAAAAAGTGTGGCAGAAAACGCTGCACAACAAGAGGGGGACCTGCGGAAGCAGTGGACTGAGTCTGGAGTAGAAACATCCAGAGCCACCGTGTACAGGCGTGTGCAGGAAATGGGCATTCCCCAGGTCAAGCCACTTTTGAACCAGAAACAGCGGCAGAAGCGCCTGACCTGGGCTACAGAGAAGCAGCACTGGACTGTTGCTCAGTGGTCCAAAGTACTTTTTTCGGATGAAAGCAAATTTTGCACGTCATTCGGAAATCAAGGTGCCAGAGTCTGGAGGAAGACTGGGGAGAGAGAAATGCCAAAATGCCTGAAGTCCAGTGTCAAGTACCCACAGTCAGTGATGGTCTGGGGTGCCATGTCAGCTGCTGGTGTTGGTCCACTGTGTTTTATCAAGGGCAGGGTCAATG
This sequence comes from Cirrhinus molitorella, assembly GCA_033026305.1. Classification (NCBI taxonomy): domain Eukaryota; kingdom Metazoa; phylum Chordata; class Actinopteri; order Cypriniformes; family Cyprinidae; genus Cirrhinus; species Cirrhinus molitorella. The sequence goes on from CM065127.1 coordinate 1,654,723, forward strand.
CAGCTAGCTATCAGGAGATTTTGGAGCACTTCATGCTTCCATCTGCTGAAAAGCTTTATGGAGATGAAGATTTCATTTTTCAGCACGACCTGGCACCTGCTCACAGTGCCAAAACCACTGGTAAATGGTTTACTGACCATGGTATTACTGTGCTCAATTGGCCTGCCAACTCTCCTGACCTGAACCCCATAGAGAATCTGTGGGATATTGTGAAGAGAAAGTTGAGAGACGCAAGACCCAACGCTCTGGATGAGCTTAAGGCCGCTATCGAAGCATCCTGGGCCTCCATAACACCTCAGCAGTGCCACAGGCTGATTGCCTCCATGCCACGCCGCATTGAAGCAGTCATTTCTGCAAAGGATTCCCGACCAAGTATTGAGTGCATAACTGAACATAATTATTTGAAGGTTGACTTTTTTTGTATTAAAAACACTTTTCTTTTATTGGTCGGATGAAATATGCTAATTTTTTGAGATAGGAATTTTGGGTTTTCATGAGCTGTATGCCAAAATCATCAATATTAAAACAATAAAAGGCTTGAACTACTTCGAGTTGTGTGTAATGAATCTAAAATATATGAAAGTCTAATGTTTATCAGTACATTACAGAAAATAATGAACTTTATCACAATATGCTAATTTTTTGAGAAGGACCTGTATTTATAATTACATTTTATTCTAATATTTTCCAATTTATATTGCATTTTATGTAACATTTTAGTAATTTTGAGGGTTTTTTTATAATTTAAGTAATATGTCAATATTGTGTTTATTAATATCGACATTTATTAATTTTTATTCCAGTATGTATATATACATAATTTTAATTTCTAAAGTTTTTAATTGTATTAATTTTAAAATATTTATATATATTTTTATTAATTAGTTTTAGTTTATTTAGGTTCAGTTATTTTAGTACTTCAAGTTAAAATAAAGAAAAAAATTAGAAACAGGCAAGGCAAATTGTTTTCATTTAGTAATTTTGAGGTTTTTTTTTATAATTTAAGTAATTTAAGTAATATGTTGATATTGCGTTTATTAATATCGACATTTATAATTTTTTATTCCAGTATGTATGTATGTGTATATATATATATATATATATATATATATATATAAAATTTTAATTTCTAAAGTTTTTAATTGTATTAATTTTAAAATATTTATATATATTTTTATTAATTAGTTTTAGTTTATTTAGGTTCAGTTATTTTAGTACTTCAAGTTAAAATAAAGAAAAAAATTAGAAACAGGCAAGGCAAATTGTTTTCATTTAGGAGTTAATTTCAGTTAATAGTTTTTTCTTGTGCTTTTAGGTTTAGTTGTAATGAATGAAAATAACCCTTTTTTTTATCATTTCGCTGTCGTTTAAAAATTGCAATAAAGGTTTCTGCACGATATCTGTCAGTTATCATCACCTAAAAACAAAAACACAAAACAGAAAATGCCTGTGTGTGAAAGAAATGTATAATAAGAACAGAAAAAAAACAGAAGTTATTCTTTCAAAACAGCCTTTTGTGGCTCATTTGGATGAAACTCTGCCATAATCAGCAAGTGGAGAAACACACTAATTACCACATGAAACTTCCTGTAAATATATGTGTGTGTAAAAAAATTAAAAAAAAAGAGAAGTCTTACGAGGGACAATACATTCTTTCTGAACTACTTTAAATGTCTGAAGGTGCAGTTCATGTTAATGTCGACAGGAGGCGCCACAAACACACCACACTGAACACACTGTTCTGTACATTGTGTACAATTGGGTTTCTTTAATCAGGCACTAAAACAGCATGAACACCAGCATGTGTTCAATCACTGAAGCTATTGATGTTTTAAAAACGTGTGAAAGTAAATACAAGTTCTGCAGCTTTAAGTTGGTCTGTCATGATTATTGTTTAATAACTTTCCTTAATAACATAACTTCTTAAAATGTAATTTTTTTTTTTTTTTTTTTCAGGAAAATCAATGCAATAAATTTTTTGTTCAGTAATATTTTTTTGATTATTATTTAGAATCTTGAAGAGATTTTGTGATACTATGCAATATTTATACAATTTTTATAAGCTATTTTTTCCCATTGGAATTAATATATATTTTTGTATTTAATTATTTATGGTTTTTTTTAATAAATGTGACATTTCATATTAAAATAGAGTAAAAAATCTATTTTTTTAAACTGAGAATTGTGCCATTGGTGGCATTAAAAAAATAATAAAATAATGTGTGTAATACAGAGGCTTTTGGATTCCCATTGTTTTTGTAGACAGTTTCTTCTTTTTAGTAGGTTTTGCAATTATAAATATATTTAGACATTCTAAAAGAGTACTTTTTTCAATTTTTATATATATTTGGTTAGATAAATATCAAGTTTTGTATTATAATTACAACCAGAAACCAGGTCTGTTGCAGTCTTACCAGTTCAACACTCTCTCTCTCTTAAAAATATTTACATTTATATATACACAAAATATACATTTTTTTTTCAATAATATTTTTTGATTATTATTTATAAATTTGAGGAGATTTTATGATACTATGCAATATTTATAAAATTTTGATTAGCTATTTTTCACCATTGGAATTAATATATATTTTTGTATTTAATTATATATATATATATATATATATATATATATATATATATATATATCAATTTGTTTTCAATAAATGTAACATTTTAAATTAAAATAGAGTAAAAACATTTAAAATCATTTTTTATCATTTATATATATATACACAAAATATACATTTTTTTCAATAATATTTTTTATTATTATTTTGAATTTTGAGGAGATTTTATGATACTATGCAATATTTATACAATTTTGAATTAATTAATTTAAATAAGCTATTTTTTTCCCCATTGGAATTAAACAATATTTTTGTATTTAATTATTTATATATTATTTTTCAATAAATGTGACATTTTAAATTAAAATAGAGTAAAAGCATAATATTGTTTGATTATTATTTAGAATTTAGAGGAGATTTTATGATACTATGCAATATTTACACAATTTTAATAAGCTATTTGTTCCATTGGAATTAATATATATTTTTGTATTTAATTATTTGGATATTATTTTGCAATAAATACGACATTTCATATTAAAATAGAGTAAAAGCATGTAAAATCCAATTTTGAACTGAGAATTGTGCCATTGGTGGCATTAAATAATTAAAAACTTATGTAATACAAAGGCTTTTGGATTCCCATTGTTGTTTTTAGACAGTTTCTTCGTTTTAGTAGGTTTTGCAATTAGAAATATATTTAGACATTCTAAAAAACTACTTTTTTTCAATTTTTATATATATTTGGTTAGATAAATATCAAGTTTTGTATTATGATTACAACCAGAAACCAGGCCTGTTGCAGCCAGTTCATTTCTCTCTTGCTCTCTTAAATATATAATTTTTTTTTGTTTGCTTTTTGCACTAAACTCAATAATGTCAAATCACTCACCCAGTCCTTTCTTCAGAGGTGGCCCCTGGGACACCTGCAGTCCGTTCAGGGCCCCCACGGCCCCCAGCGCTGACAGATGCATCTTGGGCGGGGTCAGGATGTGAGGGGCGGAGCCAGGGGAGGGGCTAAAGCGGAACAGGCTGTTGCTGTAACTGGGTCGACGGCCTTCGCGTCTGTTGCTGTCGATGGCGGCCTGCAGCTCGCTGGGAGAACTCAACGCCTTCCGCTCGCACTCATACGGATACAGATACTTCATATACCTGAGACAGACAAACAATGCCAAACACATGAGCGCAATATGGGGATCGAAGGACATTTCAAGTAAAATCTGCAGAATGCATTTCAGTTTAGTACAGTCGCTCCAGTCAATCCTGCTTCAAGTTATTGACATATTAAATGAGACTCATTTCAACACAGTCCGTTATGTATTAAATGAACATAAACAGTTGGGAAAATAACATGAGCATCAGTATACTGGATACCTAGTTTAGGTCATAAAGTGACAGCTGCCTAATAAACCTTGTGAAAAAAAAATAATAAAAAAAATTCAACAATATTCTGTTAATCACTGCCACCAAATCAGCCACTTTGAACAAACAATAAATGAATTATTTAATAAACACACAAGTGACTAAATAAATAAATAAATCAATAAATAGTCAGAAATTAGTAAAAATAACAGTGTTTTTTTTTTTTTTGTCTGTTTTTAATTTTGGTTTTGTAAGACCACTCTACATCTAACATGGTAATAAATAATGGTAAATATAGATAAATATAGAAAACAAAAAATCAGCAAAATTCTAATTACTGCCACCAAATCAGCCATTTTAACAGCAATAAATAAATAATTAAATTAAATTAATAAACAAGCAAACACATAAATAAATAGTCAGAATTTGGTAAAATATAAAAATAATGGTGTTTTTTGGTTCGTTTTGTATGACCACTGTACATCTAACTTGGTATAATATGGTAAATACAGTAATCCTAATTATTACAAATTCAGCAAAATTCTGTTAATTTCTGCCACCAAATCAGCCATTTTGATAGCAAAAAATAAATAATAAAATTAATTAATAAACAAACAAGTAAGTAAATAAATAAATGAATTGTCCAAATTCAGTAATTTTTTTTTTTGGTCTTTTTTTTTCTGTTTTGTATGACCACTGTACATCTAACGTGGAATTATATGGTAAATGAGGTAATCCTAATTATTAAAAAATAAATAAATAAATAATAAAAAAAAATTAATAATATCAGCAAAATTCTAATTACTGACACCAAATCAGCCATTTTGATAGGGAAAAAAAAATTAATTAATTAATAAGTAAACAAACTAACTAACTAATAAAAAAGTAAATAAATAAATAATTGCATAAAATTTATGCTTTTTGGTCTGTTTTGTATGACCACTGTACACCTAATGTGGCATAATATGGTAAATATAGTAATCCTAATTATTATTATTATATTTTTTTTTTTTTTGTGTGCAAAATTCTGTTAATTACTGCCACCAAATCAACCATTTTGATAGCAAAATAAATTACCAAATACATTAATTAATAAAATAAATAAATAAATAAAGTCTCATAAGTTTGGTAAGATAATAACAATAATAACAGCATTTCCCCCCATATTTCTCTGTGATATAAGACCGCTGTTCATCTAACATGGTATAATATGGTAAATGTAGTAATCCTAATTATTCTGTTAATTACTGCCACCAAATCAGACATTTTGACAGCAAAAATAAATAAATAAATAAATATAGACAGCAAAAAGGAAAAGAAAGAACAACGGTAAGAAAGAAAAACAGAAAGAAATGGTCACACTGCAAAAAATGCTTTTCTTACTTAGATTTTTTGTCTTGTTTCCAGCCAAAATATCTAAAAATTCTTAAATCAAGAAGAATTTTCTAGACAAGCAAAAATTATTGTCTTGTTTCCAGAAAAAAGAAGCCATAAATAAGTGAGTTTTTGCCTAAAACAAGCAAAATAATCTTATTTCAAGCAGAAAAGCAGATTATTTTGCTTACCCCATTGGCAGATTATTTTGCTTGTTACAAGCAAAAACGTCTAATTTTAACTTTTTTTTTTCTGAAAACAAGACAATAATTTTTACTTGTCTAGAAAATCCTTCTTGATTTAAGAATGTTTTTAATGTTTTAATGTCTTGGAAACAAGACAAAAAAATCTAAGTAAGAAAAGCATTTTTTGCAGTGCAGAATTTGAAAACAAAATACAAAAATAATGTCATTTTTCCTATTTTTTTCTGTTATATATGACCGCTGTACATCTAACGTGGCATAGTATGGCAAATGCAGTAACCCTAATTATTAAAATAAATAAAAATCTGCCAAATTCTTGAAATGAATTTACCAAATTCTTAGTGAAAGCATCATAAATGTAGGCGCTACTCAATCCAACTACAGAGAGATGCTGCTCCTGCATCCACCCCCACACTAAAGCCATCCAAATCACATCAATAGATCAATAAATCAATAAATCTATCACCTCAAGCTAATTAGTGGGAGGCAGAAAGTGATGTGGAGAGATGAGAAACAGCAAAGAGAGAGAGACACAAAAACCTCCGTTTAGTGGTGCATTAAAGGATATAAACTATTGAAATATAGTGTTTTATGTTTTTGATGTAAGGTGTTTGTCGTACTGTGTGCGGAGCGTGAAAGCGGCGCTGGTGATGGATGTGGGCAGGTTGAGACCCTTTGTGATCTCCCTCCAGATTTTCTTGTTGATAACCTCCACTAGTCCACCCTTCTCTGTCACCAGCTTATACAGCATATACAGATCCAGAACCTGCTTCGCCATGATGGGGATCCTGTTCACCGGAGTCCCTGCACACAACAACAGAACCCATTAGAAACCAATAAATCACTCACGGTCGTACAGTACAGTCATTTTTCGAACACACCTTAACTGCGTTAAAATCACGGTTAACGCATGACTCACTGCTTTCATAAATCAAAAGGTGCCCAGCCCATGATCTATAACTCACGACATGAAGAATAAATCACAATAATCCGAATAAACACTCCTCTTCAGAGTCATGCAGTTCACTATGGGATGTGTGTGGTTGCCTAGCAACATAACACTCAGCGATCGATGAACAGCATGTTACTATAGAATCTGAAACATCTGTTTTTTCTTATATATTATATATAGAGTGTATAGATGACTTTTTACTGACATTTAATTCAGTTTTGACAGACAATAGTGTTTTTTTATTTGCCATTTTTTTCCCCTATTATATACTATTGTAGTTTGTATTAATATTTTATATTTTTAAATTGTTCTCATTTTTATATATTTTATTTAGGTTTCATTTATATATCATTTATATAGACTACAGCTCAAATGTTTGGGATCAGTAAGGCTTGTAATTTCTTTCTTTCTTTCTTTCTTTTTTAAAGAAGTCTCTTATTCTCATCAAGGATTTATTTGATCAAAAATACATATACATACATATACATATATATATATATATATATTGAAAAAAATAAAAAATAAAAAAATATATATTTTTTTTCATTTTGTATATATATATATATTTTTTCATTTAATATACTTTAAAATATAATCTATTCAAACAGCATTTATTCAAAATATAAATATTTTATAACAATGTAAATCTATGCCATCACTTTTTGTTAATTTATTAATTTATTTTATTAATTTAACACGTCCTTGGTGAATAATAGTATTAATTTCTTAAAAAAAAAAAAAAAAAAAGTACTGACCCCAAACTTTTAAACAGTAGTGTATATTGTTAAAAAATGCTGTTCTATTTAACCTTTTATTGATCAAAGAATTCTGGAAAAAGTATCACAGGTTCCAAAAATATTTTTTTCAACATTGATAATAAATCAGCATAGTAGAATTAATTTTGAAGGATCATGTGATACTGAAGCCTGGAGTAATGATTATGAAAATTCAACTTTAATTACAGATATAAATACATTTTTGTGTATATTAATATAGAAAAACATTGTTTTACATCGTATTAATATTTCACAATATTTTTTTTCTGTATTTTTGATCAAATGAACAGCCTCAATGAGCATAAAAAACTTCTTTAAAAACATTAAAAATCATCAAACATCAAACAAAACTGTCATATAAGTGTCATATATGTAATATATAGTTCATATAACAGCTCTCAGTAAAACACCAAAACCCTCGTTTCATTTTTATGCCATAAATGCATTGAAATGCTCGTAACAGACGTTGTGTTTGCATAGAGGTGAGAGTTCAAGTCGCCCACGTAACACAAACGCCCACCCGCAATACTTCAAAAGACACAGGTGGGCTACGGGTGGAAAAATACATATTAGCCTGCTTTATGCAAACAAGCTTAACCTGGATAACAGAGCCAGCCTGCCTGAGACTTTTGATAGCTATACATTAATCTTGTCAACAGCTTATCTGTAGGTCAGGGGCGGGTGGAGACATTTGCCATATAGCTAAATGTACATATGAAAAGTACACAGCGGCTCCCTCTGATTGTGTTCTGGAATAAAACCCACTTATGAATCTATAGGAAGACAACCTGATGAGATGCCTTTAGACAGGGCACAAATGTTAACTAACAGATATCACAATACTTTTTTTTCCAGCTGATTAGGACAATTGTTTTGTATTACAAGTTTTCTGAAATGTTTTGTTTAAATATGCAAATGACACATGTGTAGTTAAATGTGCACTGATTTGCATCTGAACAAGCGATAAAGCCAGGTTCAAAACCCCTGTTTGATTTTGTTGCCATATTAAAGTTTTATAGAGGGGATTTTGGATTTCTCTTTTTATCACTCAATAAATCAGAAAATACTGTCAACACACACAAATAAACATATTTTTTTAGAAATGAAATGTTGTATAAATCAGTGTGAATGATATATGAACAAAGCCTTCAGTAAAAACCTTCAGAATATAGATAGGAATAAAACTGTAAGTTTTAGTGTATGTAAGTGCTGCTGAAGTGGAGAAACAAACTTTTAAAGCTATGAATTGCAATTAAAAATCGACAGATGCAAGTACATAAACTGTGATAATGAAACCAAGTGATGACATATGAAAAAATCCTTCAGTAAAAAAGTTCAGAATATAGAGAGGAATAAAATTTAAAATTTTGGTGTGTGTGTAAGTGCTGCTGAAGTAGAGAAACAAACTCATTTTGAGAAAACGCCCTTTGTGTAGATATGTATTGTAATTTAAATCTACAGATAGAAAAAGACAAAATGCAATAAAACCATGCCAATGATTTATAAAGCCCTCAATAGAACCCTTCAGAATATAGAGAGGAATAAAACTGTAAGTTTTAGTGTATGTAAGTGCTGCTGAAGTTGAGAAACAAACTTTTAAAGCTATAAATTGCAATTAAATCTACAGATACAATTACATAAAAGTGCAATAATAAAACCAGGTGAATAACATATCAACAAACCTCAGTGAAAACTTTCAGAATATAGAGAGGAAAAAAACTCAAAGTTTTAGTGTATGAAAGTGCTGCTGAAGTGGATAAACTTTTAAAGCTATGAATTGCAATTAAAAATCTACAGATGCACGTACATAAACTGTGATAATGAAACAAATCCTTCAGTAAAAACCTTCAGAATATAGAAAGGAATAAAACTCTAAGTTTTAGTGTATGTAAGTGTTGCTAAAGTGTAGAAACAAACGTTTAAAGCTAAGAATTGCAATTAAAAATCGTCAGATGCAAGTACATAAACTGTGATAATAAAACCAAGTGATGACATATGAACAAACCCTTCAGTAAAAACCTTCAGAATATAGAGAGGAATAAAACTGTAAATTTTGGTGTGTGTAAGTGCTGCTGAAGTAGAGAAACAAACTCATTTTGAGAAAACTCCCTTTAAAGATATGTATAGTAATTTAAATCTATAGATAGAAATAGAAGTGCAATAATAAAACCATGCCAATGATTTATAAACCCCTCACTAAAAACGTTCAGAATACAGAGTGGAATAAAACTCAAAGTTTTAGTGTAAGTAAGTGCTGCTGAAGTGGCTAAACTTTTAAAGCTATGAATTGCAATTAAAAATCTACAGATGCACGTACATAAACTGTGATAATAAAACCAGGTGAACAATATATCAACAAACTTCTCAGTGAAAACTTTCAGAATATAGAGAGGAATAAAACTCTAAGTTTTAGTGTATGTAAGTGCTGCTAAAGTGTAGAAACAAACTTTTAAAGCTAAGAATTGCAATTAAAAATCAACAGATGCAAGTACATAAACTGTGATAATAAAACCGCTTCAGTAAAACCCTTCAGAATATAGAGAGGAATAAAATTGTAAATTTTGGTGTGTGTAAGTGCTGCTGAAATGAAGAAACAAACTAATTTTGAGAAAACAGTCTTTAAAAATACGTACTGTAAATTAAATCTACAGATGCACGTACATAAACTGTGATAATAAAACCAGGTGAACAATATATCAACAAACTTCAGTGAAAACTTTCAGAATATAGAGAGGAATAAAACTCTAAGTTTTGGTGTATGTAAGTGCTGCCAAAGTTGAGAAACAAACTAGTTTTGAGAAAACACCCTTTAAAAATATGTATTGTAATTTAAATCTATAGATAGAAATAGTTAAAGTGCAATAATAAAACAATGCCAATGATTTATAAACCCCTCAGTAAAACCCTTCAGAATACAGAGAGGAATAAAACTGTAAGTTTTGGTGTATGCAAGTGCTGCTGAAGTGGAGAAACAAACTAGTTTTGAGTAAACGCCCTTTAAAAATATGTATTGTAATTGAAATCTATAGATAGAAATACCTAAAGTGCAATAATAAAACAATGAAAATGATTTATAAAACCCTCAGTAAAACCCTTCAGAATATATAGAGGAATAAAACTGTAAGTTTTGGTGCATGTAAGTGCTGCTGAAGTTGAAAAACAAAGCTATTTTGAGAAAACGCCCTTTAAAAACATATTGTAAATTAAATCTACAGATGCAATTACATAGAAGTGCAATAATAAAACCAGGTGAATAATATATCAACAAACTTCTCAGTAAAAACTTTCAGATTATAGATAGGAATAAAACTTTTAAAAGGTATGAATTGCATTTAAAAATCAACAGATACACACAAAGTATTTTGGCTGCCTTCTTTTCGCCAGTCTAAAAAAAATAACACATTATGGAAGGAGAATAGACGAAAATCTCAAAAATAACAAGTGCATGATCATCAGAACTGCAGAAATACGAGGAACACACACAGACTTTGATCTCACGCTACATATAGTGCGATTCTTATCAACAGCGTCCTATAGAAACATTTCACATGACGCCTTTATGATCTCTCTCTACAAAGCAAAACATAAAACAGAAATGCAAGAATGTGCAATGAAAAACAGTCAAAGTTTAAAGGTTGCGTGACGCGCCCCGACATGCACACATGACAACAGAAGGCTTCAGATGCCTGTGAATGTCAGCGTGTGTTTCACTGTTTGAGATGCATGTGAATCTCACACATGTCATTAGAGCACAGAAACATCTCTGCAGTTCTCTGATGCCTCTGACCATCAACCCAACATCAAACAATTAGTACAAACGCAGGGGCCAAAGGTCGGCCTGAGGTTATTGATGGCTGAATTAAAACGCCAGTCAGCAGGAAGCCAAGCTTTTATAGGTACACACGCACACGAGGCTAGAGAATAGACGAGAGACAATAGAATCACCCTGAATGATTAATACTGACTGCAGCTACACTGCCGCTCAGAAGTTTGGGATCAGTACGATTTTTAATGCTTTTTAAAAGAGACTTTTTTTGTACATCAAGGCTGTGTTTATTTGATTAAAATACAGAAATAAACTGTAATATCGTAAAATGTTAATGCAATTTAAAACAGTGGTTTTCTATTTGAATATACTTCAAAATGTAATTTATTTCTGTGATGCAAAGCTGAATTTGTAGCATCATTACTACAGTATTCAGTGTCACATGATCCTTCAGAAATCATTCTAATATGCTGATTTATTATTTAGGATTTTTTTGGAACCTGTGATACTTTTTTCAGGATTCTTAAATCAATAAAAGGTTAAAAAGAACAGCATTTATTTAAAATAGAAGACGTTTGTAAAACAAAATAATAATAAATAAATATTTTAATTAAATTTAACAAATATATTAAAGTTAATAACAAACAAACAAATATATAACAAATATTTAAAATAAAATACATAAATAAATTAAAATAAGCTAAAATAAAACAAAAAATGGGGGAAAACTTATATTTTACATTTTTGTAAAATATCATAAAATTAAATAATATAATACACTTAAAATATAAAATATAATAACTTGAAACATAAACATTTTATTTTACATTATTTTTATTTATATTTATATTTGCCAAGTCAAGATTTCTTGATTTTCTTTAGTTTAACCTGAAGTACCAAAATAAATAAAACTTTGGGAACAGTACGATTTTTAATGCGTTTTAAAAGAGACTTTTCTGCTCATCAAGGCTGCATTTATTTGATTAAATAATATTTAATATTGTGAAATTTGAATGCAATTTAAAATAGTGGATTTCTATTTGAATATACTTTAAAATATCATTTATTCCTGTGATCAAATCTGAATTTTCAGCATCATTATAATATACTGATTTATTATCAATGTTAGATAATAACATGTGATACTTTTTTCAGGATTTTTTGATGAATAAAATGTAAAAAGAACAGCATTTATTTAAAATACAATAAACATCTCCTTTAAAGTTTGAGGTTAGTATTTTTTTCTTTCTTTTTTCTCTTCGGAAGAAATTAATTTGAACTGACCAAAGTGATAGTAAAGACTTATATTGTTAGAAAAGATTTCTATTTTGAATATTTGCAGTTATTTTTAACTTGTTACTCATCAAAGAATCCTGAAAAACGATCACAGGTTCTAAAAAACAAAACAAACAAAAAAAGACACTGATAATAAAAGTAATAAATCAGCATATTAGAATGATTTCTGAAGGATCATGTGACACTAAAGACTGGAGTAATGATGCTGAAAATTCAGCTTTGCATCACAGAAATAAATTATATTTTAAAGTATATTAAAATAAAAAAACGTTATTTTGAATTAAAATAATATTTCTTAAATTTTACTTTTTTTTGTATTTTTAATCAAATAAATGGAACTTTGATGTGCATAATAGACTTAATAAAAAAAAATAAAAAAACATAAAAAATCATACAGGTCCAAAAAATCACACACGACAAATGTCCACTAGTGCTAAACACTATAAAAAAATAAAAATAATTAAAAAAATTCCATTTGTAAGGAGTCTGTAAGTTTCTTCTGCTCACCAAAGCTGCAATTATAAAAATAAATAAATAAATACAATAAAATTACATATATTCTCTCTCTCTTTCTCTCCCCCTCTCTCTCTCTCAATGTAAATTTAATTTGAAATCTGAAGTCTGTTACTAAACAGAAGCTCAGTGTTGCTGGTTAGTTAACCCTCTCTGACAGTAACTAAATAAACAGGGTAGATTCACGGACTGTAGTTCAGTGTGGCGCCACCGCTGGCTGGAGCCGCGTTCTGATTGGCCCCAGGCTGACCCTCCCATCATGCATTGCTGGGTTGATTTTCCCAGTGGGACAGGCCCATCAGGAGCAGAGTGATTAATGGCAGTCAGGGTCAGAGGTCACACTGGTGGGAAGTGCTGCGCTTGAGGCCCCAGAGGGCCCCTCCCACGCCTCGCACTTCTGTTTGCACATGAAGAGCATCAGGAAAACGTCCGGCTCTATTGCGGAGCACATACACAGACAAATCACAACTGAACAACATGACATCCATCAACACAAGTCTACTGCCCTTCACTAACTACTAAAAATGCACCTTTAGTGGTGAGACAAACACGTCTGACCCTTTTAGAAAATGCATGGGAAAGACGCTTTAGGGTGAATTCAAGCAAATTAGGCCTATTTTTGCCATTATCCTGAATTAAAGCTATTTAAATAAAGTAAGAGTAACGTTCTGACCCACTTATTACAGTCATTAAGTTATTTTTTATTAGAAAAGGGAAGAAAAAAAAATAATAAATCACCGTAATTAAAGAAAAGGTATTTGTATTTTAAAAAAGATTGGAAAAGAATGACATATGGCAACAATATACAAAAAAGTCTTCATTTATAAGACACAAAAAGTACTTCTTGAACATATAAATTATACACAAAGATTTGTCTCTTCTTCTTCTGCTCACCAAGCCTGTGTTTATTTGATCCAAAGAATAGCAAAAACATATTTTTACAATTTTTTTCACTATTTTTACAACCGTTTTCTTTTTAAATATATTTTAAAATCTATGATCAAAGCTGAATTTTTAGCATCATTACTCCAACTCATTCTAATATGCGCATTTGCTGCTCAAAAACATTTATTTTTATTATTATGTTGAAAACAGCCGAGTAGAATTTTTCCAGGCTTCCTTGCTGAATAGAAAGTTCAGCAGAACAGCATTTTTACCATTATAAATGTCCTTTTCATCACTTTTGATCAATTTAAAGCATCCTTGCTAAATAAAAATATTAATTTTCTATAATTTCTTTCCCCAAAAAAGAAGAAAATCTTTTTTGAAAGGTTAAGTGTATAATATATACATACATATATATTTTTTTTACTCAAATATTTTAAATATTGAAAATAATAATAATAATAATAATAATAATAATAATAATAGTTTCTTGAGCAGCAAATCAGTATATTAGAATGATTTCTGAAGGATCATGTGACACTAAAGACTGGAGTAATGATGCTGAAAATTCAGCTTTGCATTACAGAAATAAATTACTGTTTAAAATATATTCAAATAGAAAGCAGTTATTTTAAATAGAAAAAAAATATTTCACAATATTACTGATTTTGCTGTATTTTGGGTCAAAATTATTTGACCCAAAATATAGCAAAAGCAGTAATTGGTGAGAATTCTTTAAAAAAAATCTTACTGTTCAAACACATTTATTTGATCAAAAATACAGAATAACAATATTGCAAATGTTATTACAATATAAAATAATGGTCATTATTTTAATGTACTTTAAAATATAATTTATTCCTGTGATGCAAAGCTGAATTTTCATCAGATGTTATTCCAGTCTTAAGTGTCACATGATCCTTCAGATTTTTTATTTATTTATTTATTTTTGTTTACTAAATGCAGTTTGGTGAGCATTAGAGACTTACAAATCCATACTCCATACAAATAGTTTTTTTTTTTTTTAAATAGCATTTATTTATTTATTTTCTAACAATGTAAATCTATGCTATCACTTCTTATTAATGTAACACATCCTTGGTGAATAAAAGTATTAATTTCTTTCAAAAATGTACCGACCCCAAACTTTTGAAAATTATCGTATATTGTTAGAAACCTTTCTATTTAAATAAATGCTGTTCTTTTTAACCTTTTATTGATCAAATAATCCTGAAAAAAGTGCCATGTGTTTAAAAATAAACATTAAACAGCACAACTGTTTTTAACATTGATAATAAAAATAATAAATAAGCATATTGGAATGATTTCTGAAGGATCATGTGACACTGAAGACTGGAGTAATGATGCTGAAAATACAGCTTTGACCACAGAAATAAATTACAGTTTAATAGATATTCACATAGAAAACAGCTATATTAAATTAGAAAAATATTTAAGATTTTTACTGTATTTTTGACCAAATAAATGCAGCAAATCAGTATATTAGAATGATTTCTGAAGTATCATGTGACAGTGATGATGCTGAAAATTCAGATTTGATTGAAGAAATAAATTACAGTTTAACACAAATTCAAAAAGAAAACAACTATTTAAAATTAGAATAATATTTCAGATTTTTACTCTACTTTTGATCAAATAAATGCAGCAAATCAGCATATTAGAATGATTTCTGAAGGATCATGTGACACTGAAGACTGGAGTAATGATGCTGAAAATTCAGCTTTGCATTACAGAAAAAAAAAAATATTTTAAAGTATAATAAAACAGAAAACCACTATTTTAAATTGCATTAACATTTCACAATATTTCACATTTTTTCTGTATTTTTACTCAAATAAATGCAGCCTTGATGAGCAGAAAAGTCTCCTTTAAAAACCAAAAGGTTAAGAGCACTTGACCTGTAATTCAGCCGAGAACAGCATTGTGTCGCACGGCTCCTGAACTCAATCAATAGTCTGACAGTCAGATATCAGCGCACACATTAAATATGGCTGATTTCACATGACGGACGTGTGTGAATAATTCAAAAGCAGAGAGTGACAGGCTCACGCGTGACACGGACGCACAGGAAATGAATTTCTCCCGTCGGACGGTGTGAGGTTTCACTGAACATCCTGCCGCTCCGCTCTTAATGCGCAGGTCGAGGCGGACGGGAGACGCGCATAGGTTTGTTTTATTTTTAATGGCAGGTCAGGGACATAAAAGGTAATGCTCAATGACTGCAGGGAATCTGCTATATTTAGTGCGGCTCGTGCCACATGACAGACTAATTCACACACAGAGCCAAGACATGTCTGTCCATTCAGTTCATTCCAACAGCAGGACATACCTACTGCGTGTTTACATGCAATGAGGACAGAGGTCACGCAACTTTCAGCATTTACTTGATCAAAAATAGAGTAAAAATCTGAAATATTATTCTCATTTTAAAACAGCTGTTTTCTTTTTGAATCTATGTTAAACTGTAATTTGTTTCTGCGATCAAAGCTGAATTTTCAGCATCATTAGTGTCACATGATCATTCAGACATCATTCTAATATGCTGATTTGCTGCTTTTATTTGATCAAAAATAGAGCAAAAAACTGAAATATTATTCTCATTTTAAAACAGCTGTTTTCTATCTGAATCTATGTTAAACTATAATTTATTTTTCTGATCAAATCTGAATTTTCAGCATCATTACTCCAGTCTTCAGTGTCACATGATCCTTTAGAAATCATTATAATATGCTGATTTGCTGCATTTATTTAATCAAAAATAGAGTAAAAATCAAAAATATTATTCTAATTTAAAACAGCTGTTTTCTATGTGAATCTATGTTCTGAATAATGTCTGAATAATATCTATTTCTGATCAAATAAATGCAGCAAATCAGCATATTAGAAGGATTTCTGAAGACAGCAATGATTATGAAAATTCAGCCACGATCGCAGAAATAAATTACAGTTTAATAGATATTCACATAGAAAACAGCTATTTTTAATTAGAATAATATTTCAGATTTTTTTAAATATTATTCATGAGACAGTAATGATGAATTTTCAGCAGCATTACTGTCTCATGATTCTTCAGAAATCATTCTAATATGCTGATTTGCTTCATTTATTTGATCAAAAATAGAGCAAAAATCTGAAATATTATTCTAATTTTAAAATAGCCGTTTTCTATATGAATCTATGTTAAACTATAATTTATTTTTGTGATCAAACCTAAATTTTCAGCATCATTACTCCAGTCTTCAGTGTCACATGATCCTTCAGAAATCATTCTAATATACTGATTTGCTTCATTTATTTGATCAAAAATACAGACAAAATCTAAAATATTATTCTAATTTAAAAATAGCTGTTTTCTATCTGATTCTATGTTAAACAGTCATTTATTTCTGCAATCAAAGCTGAATTTTCAGCATCATTACTGTCTCATGATCCTTCAGAAATCATTCTAATATGCTGATTTGCTTCATTTATTTGATCAAAAATAGAGCAAAAATCTGAAATATTATTCTAATTTTAAAACAGCTGTTTTATATATAAATCTAGGTTAAACAGTAATTTATTTCTGCGACCAAAGCTGAATTTTCAGCATCATTACTCCAGTCTTTGTGTGTCACATGATCCTTCAGAAATCATTCTAATATACTGATTTGCTGCATTTATTTGATCAAAAATAGAGTAAAAATGTGAAATATTATTATAATTTAGGTCACCCAATGCACAGAATACAGCAATGCAACACTTGCACATGAACATGAATGAATATTACGAAACCTGTTTGTGCAAATCAATCAAAAACAGACGAGGAACAACCTGAAAGCCTCATAAAGAAACAACCGTGATTGTGCCTCTTCCTCTGTGCGATAAAAATAACACAGTGGATGGAAAACCTCGTTGAAACATTTCCATAAGCGCACAAAAAACATGTCATACATGACAGAGAAAAAAACGAAAATCACAAACAAATCCTTCCAGGAAAAATTTCCATTTTCTGCATCAAACGCGTCACATTTGTTTAGGAGAACTGAAGGGACCATCGCTTGTCTGATTATCAGCCTCGCATCTTACTGTTCGTTAATAACATCTGGATCAACAACCAACATCTGATGACAGATGACAGACGAGAGACTGTTTATTTGATGTTAACTAGATTTGCTTAAATGTAACTATAAATGCATGATTTGAGGAATCATTCATCATGTTTGCAACCACCAACTATAGGCAGGGTTAGTTAATTAAAACCATAAAACTTTCCATACATAAACTTTAAATTAAATATATTTTTAGACTGAAACAATTATAGACTGAACCAGGGTTGTTAAAGTTAATGAAAACCACACTTTTTTTACTTTAAATAAAATAAAATAGATCTTTTTTAGACTAAACTAACTAATAACATTAAAACCACAAAAAAGTTGCTCAGCTATTTGCCAAGACATTTCATATTTTCATTTAGTTTAACTTGCTAAACTAAAATAACTAAAAAGACACACAAAAATTTTACTTTAAATGAAATAAAAAATGTATTTTTTAGACTAAAGTTATTATAACAATTATAACAAAAAAAAAAAAATAATAATAATAATTGCCAAGACAACATTTCATATTTTCATTTAGTTTAACTTGATAAACTAAAATAACTAAAATTAATACTGAAAAAAAAAAAATTAATTTATACTGTATATAAACAAAATAATATGACAAAACACAAGGCAACATTTCAAATTTTCATTTAGTTTAACTTTAAATGAAATAAAATAAAATATTTTTTTGGACTGAAACAATTATGGACTGAATCACGGTTATAAATTAATTAAAACCACACACAAAATTGTGTTAATTTAAATGGAATAAAAAATATATATTTTAGACTAACTAATAACAATTAAACTAACACCACAAAAAATACTTTAAATAAAATGAACTTTAAATGAAATAAAATGAATATATTTTTAGACTGAAACAATTATAGACTGAACCAGGGTTATTAAAGTTAAAAGCTCACACAAAAATGTTTTACTTTAAATGAAATGAAATAAAATAAAAAAATAACTTTTTTCAGACTAAACTAATAACATATACACATACATTTTAACATAGAAAACGGCTATTTTAAATTAGAATTATATTTCAGATTAAAATTGTATTTTTGATCAAATAAATGAGCCTATATCTTTCATTATTGTATTTCAGCTATTTGCCAAGACATCATTTCCTATTTTCATTTAGTTTAACTTTATAAACTAAAATAACTAAAACTAATACTGAAAAAAAAAAAAAAATAAATAATAATAATAATAATGTATAACATATATATACAAAACAAAACAAAAATTTTATATATATATATATATATATATAATACCATAAAATACAAAAAATAAATAAAAAATTGATCAAAAAAATTTGCCTATATATTTAATTGCTGTATTTCAGCTATTTGCTTCATTTCCTTCATTTTCAAAAATGTATAAAAATATATGTATATATAATATAATAAAAAAAATTAAATAAATAATATATATATATATATATA
This sequence comes from Cirrhinus molitorella, assembly GCA_033026305.1. Taxonomy (NCBI): domain Eukaryota; kingdom Metazoa; phylum Chordata; class Actinopteri; order Cypriniformes; family Cyprinidae; genus Cirrhinus; species Cirrhinus molitorella. Next base: position 1,673,974 of record CM065127.1, read on the forward strand.
TATATATATATATATATATATATATATATATATATATATATATATGTATATACATTATATATATTCATACGGTATATAAACAAACTAATAATATGACAAAACACAAGGCAACATTTTCTTATTTTCATTTAGTTTAACTTGCTAAACTAAAATAACTAAAACTAATACTGAAATAAAAATAATACAAATATCTATACTGTACCTAAACAAACTAAAAACTAATAATATGACAAAACACACACACACAAAAAAAATATTAAAACTTTAACTAAAATTAAAATGAAACCAAATGAACACTGAAACAAAATGAAAATTGATCTCAGTGAGACTAAAAACAGGAGAAAACAAAAGAAGGCATTCTGAAAATCAATAGGCTCTAAACAACATTGAATGCCACTTTCATTGTTTGGACAAAAACAAACATCCAGAGCTCATTCACAGCACTGTGGTTTGTGCTCCACAGAAGAATAAAGGCAGTAAAGCACACTACATTGAGCTGAAGTGAGCACAGATGAGGGGGTTAGATGTAATGTGACTCCTGAAGATGGGTCACCTGCACAGATAAAACCAAGAGGAGAGCAGGACACTCAAAAGACTCGACGGCGCGAAAAGTGAGACGCCAATTTAAGTGTAACTAGAGTCTGTGTGATCCTCTGGGGAAGCAGAAGCGATCGGGATCTTATCAACACCTCATCGAAACACGAGAGGAACGAGCTGGAGTCATGGAGAAATACAGTCTCAATCAGATCAGAGCTGAGCTCAATTTTATTCTGGACTGTAAACACTAATGCTTTCACAGACTTGCACTTATCTTCATCTGTGATGAAGAGAGACGATGCTCTCAGGTCACAAAGGTCACACATATCCTGTCAGAGGTCAAATAAAGGATAGCAACCCCCATCGTAATCAATGAGCAACACAGACAGATGAAGCCATCAGCTGATGAGAGACCAGTACTGTCAGTATTGATTAGAAACTTAGGCTATTTATTTGATCAAAAATAGAGTAAAAATCTGAAATATTATTCTAATTTAAAATAGCTGTTTTCTATGTGAATATTGATTAAATTGTAATTTATTTCTGCGATCAAAGCTGGATTTTCAGCATCATTACTCCAGTCTTCAGTGTCACACGATTCTTCAGAAATCATTCTAATATGCTGATTTGCTGCTTTTATTTGATCAAAAATAGAGTAAAAAACTGAAATATTATTCTCATTTTAAAACAGCTGTTTTCTATCTGAATCTATGTTAAACTGTAATTTATTTCTGCGATCAAAGCTGGATTTTCAGCATCATTACTGTCACATGATCCTTCAGAAATCATTATAATATGCTGATTTGCTGCATTTATTTGATCAAAAATAGAGTAAAAATCTGAAATATTATTCTAATTTAAAATAGCTGTTTTCTATGTGAATATCTATTGAACTGTAATTTATTTCTGCGACCAAAGCTGAATTTTCAGCATCATTATTGTAGTCTTCAGGGTAATGCTGAATTACTGCATTTATTTGATCAAAAATACAGACAAAATCTGAAATATTATTCTAATTTAAAACAGCTGTTTTCTATCTTAATTTAAGTTAAACTGTAATTTATTTCTGCGATCAAAGCTGGATTTTCAGCATCATACTGCAGTCTTCAGTGTCACATAATACTTCAGAAATCATTCTAATATGCTGCATTTATTTGATCAAAAATAGAGCAAAAATCTGAAATATTATTCTAATTTGAAATAGCTGTTTTCTATGTGAATATCTATTAAACTGTAATTTATTTCTATGATTAAAGCTGAATTTTCAGCATCATTACTGTCACATGATCCTTCAGAAATCATTCTAATATGCAGATTTGCTACATTTATTTGATCAAAAATATATTAAAAATCTAAAATATTATTCTAATTTTAAATTAGCTGTTTTCTTTGTGAATCTATGTTAAAAATATTTTTTTTTCTGCAATCAAAGCTAAATTTTCAGCATCATCACTGTCACATGATCCTTCAGAAAGCATTCTAATATGCTGATTTGCTCAAGAAGCATTTCTGATTATAACAGGTTATATTTTTGTGCAAAACGTGATACATTTTATTTTCAGCATTCAGATGAATAGAAAGTTCAAAAGAACAGCATTTATTCAAAATATAAATCTTTTGAAACACGATAAATGTCTTTACCGTCACTTTTGATTATCCTTGATGAACAAAAGTATTATAATAAACAGATGTTTATATTTGAAGGATGTTTTCATCTAAAATGTGCAGCTGTTCAATTTCTTTTACAGTTTGGAAATGATATGAAAATAATCCAGTCTAACTAGTTTAAGTGAATCATCATTTTGTGACAAACATGTCTATTATAATATCGAAATTGGCAGTAACAATTTACTTAAAGCTTTTATACAGTATATAATGCATTAATTATGTCTTTTAATGCACCTTATAATGATGTATGATCTCATTAATAATTGCAACCACAGTTATAATGTATTATAATACTCACTGTTACACCTATAGAAAGTATAAAGCATTAAAACATGACTAACAAACCTTCAAATATTATAATGCATATGAACTTAAACATACATTATGAATACATTTATAATGCATTATACGTAAAACTTTAAAGTGTCACCAAACTGGCTGCATTCGTTGCATTTCCCGTTTTGTATTATTCTGCATGCACTACATTTTGACACAAACAAAGTGGACAAAGTGTACATTTTTTCCACTTTCTTTAGAATCGAAATGTTTATATTTGAACTAGAAGTGTTAAAGCTGATTGGATAAGATTAAATATATTAAATGTGACCCTGGAGCACAAAACCAGTCATAAGTAGCACAGGTATATTTGTAGCAATAGCCAAAAATACATTGTATGATATATTTATAGTTGGTAATTTACTATATATATATATATATATATATATATATATATAGACACACACATATACAATTATAAGACTCTATGAAATCTTATGAAATGCAAAAAAAAAAATTAAAAAAATAAAAAATAAATAAATAAATAAATAAATAAATAAATAAATAAATAAATAAATATATATATATATATATATATATATATAACAATATATAACAAAAAAAATATTATATATATATATAATAATAATTTATATATATATATATATATAACACAATAAATAAATAAATAAATAAATAAATAAATAAATATATATATATATATATATATATATATATATATATATATATAACAATATATAACAAAAAAAATATTATATATATATATAATAATAATAATTTATATATATATATATATATATATATATATATATATATAAAACAAAATAAATAAAATTATATGGGTCTATGAAACGTATGAAATGCATTTTTTTTTTTTCATTTTAATTTCCTGCATGATATATAACAATAGCCAAATATACACTGTATGATATATTTATAGTTGGTAATTTACAAAATATCTTCATGGAGCATGACTGGAACATTGTATTATTGTCACACTGAAAATATATATGTATTTTAATTAATTGTAAATGCTATTGTTTACTTACATCTATTTTTAATACCACAAAATTAAATAAATAGATAAATAAATAAATAAAATAAAAAATGTTATATATATATATATATATATATATATATATATATATATATATATATATATAAAAATTTCTTCATGGAGCATGATTGGAACATATTATTTTCCCATTGCTATAATATATGTATTTTAATTAATTGTAAATGCTATTTGTTCACTTATATCTATTTTAACTATGACAAATAATTAAATAAATAAATAAATAATAATAATAATAATAATAATAATAATAATAGAGTAAAAAAAATTTCTTTCTTTCTTTCTTTCTTTCTTTCTTTCTTTCTTTCTTTCTTTCTTTCTTTCTTTCCTTACTTACTTACTTACTTACTTACTTACTTACATATATATATATATATATATATAAAAGCCAGTCTAATTAACTAAGAGTTTAACAGTTTTATTTTTACCAAATTATTTTCCTTTCCAAATTGTAATGGTAACATTTTAACAATCAAAAGCATCTCCAATTAATCGATTTTATTAAACAAAGTGTTCTTAGATCAAACGATAATTGATAGTTGATTTTTTTTTTCATTGTTTAGATTAAATCAATAGATTAATCAATACAAAAACAGTCATTAGTGGCAGCCCTGATTTTTGATTAGTAATATGCATTACTAAGAACTTAATTTGGACATCTTTAAATGTGATTTTCTCAACATTTAGATTTTTTTTCCAGATTTTCAAATCATATCTCAGCCAAATATTCTCCTATCCTTAAAGTTTATTTACTGCATAAATCTCAATTTCAAAATATTGACAAAATCACATTTAAATGTTTTATAGTTTAAGCAGGAAAGCCTTCAGTGACTGAGCCGCTGTCAGCGTAAAAGTGTGAAGAAACAGTGACGGGACATTAAACAGGAAGTGCGAAACAGGGTGAACGACAGAGACAGGAAGAGGGCATTTATAACGGGGGCGAGAGTCCAGCGTGGCGTCGGGAGAGAAATGATAAATGCCTTTTGGCTTCAACGTATAATTTAAAACACATCCAGAATGTTATTCTGGAGCAAAAACACGTTTACACACAAAACCTCATCTTATAATCAAAGATAAATATATAGATACTAAGAATAAACCTCTTTGATTCAGGATTAAAAAGCAGATGGGATGTGGGGCCCCCGCCCTGTTTCCGTCTCTGATAAATCACTAGTTTCAGCGCGACTCAGACTGAATTGTTGTTTTTCTATGAAGGAAATTTCATTTCACTCATCTCATCTAAAGCCTTTTCTTTCTGGTGTTCTTCTCGATCAGATCAGATGTGTACTTGTGTGTTTCAGCGGTTCATTAATCATTCTGCGAGACGCGGGGCCCCTAATCCAGCCCTGCAAACCTACTTTATCAAGTTTCAGAGGCCCCTGAGGCCCCGAACGCAGCTCCAAACACAGGAAGAACCCGCCGATAAATCAAAACAACATCTTATTTCAGCGCGGCGTCCTGTGAGGTGCGCTCCAGATCTCTGGACATCATCTGCTAGAAAGACATAAAACCTGATATTAAACCACTAGTTCATCCTAAAAATTATCTTTTATTTTATTTGTTGACTTTCACCAACTTTATTGTTTGGGAAAAATAAAATAAAACAAAAGTAAAGTAAAGTAAAGTAAAGTAAAGTAAAGTAAAGTAAAATAAAATAAAATAAAATAAAATAAAATAAAATAAAATAAAATAAAATAAAAGTAAAGTAAAGTAAAGTAAAGTAAAGTAAAGTAAAATAAAATAATAAAAATAAAATAAAATAAAAGAAAATAAAAGTAAAGTAAAGTAAAGTAAAGTAAAGTAAAGTAAAAGTAAAGTAAAGGTAAAAGTAAAATAAAAGTAAAGTAAAGTAAAGTAAAAGTAAAATAAAAGTAAAGTAAAGTAAAGTAAAGTAAAGTAAAGTAAAGTAAAGTAAAGGTAAAATAAAAGTAAAGTAAAGTAAAGTAAAGTAAAGGTAAAATAAAATAAAAGTAAAGTAAAGTAAAGTAAAAGTAAAGTAAAGTAAAAGTAAAATAAAAGTAAAGTAAAGTAAAGTAAAGTAAAGTAAAGTAAAAGTAAAGTAAAGTAAAGTAAAGTAAAGTAAAGTAAAGTAAAAGTAAAGTAAAGTAAAGTAAAGTAAAAGTAAAATAAAAGTAAAGTAAAGTAAAGTAAAGTAAAGTAAAGTAAAATAAAATAATAAAAATAAAATAAAATAAAATTAAATTAAATAAAATTAAATTAAATTAAATTACATAAAATTAAATTAAAGTAAAGTAAAGTAAAGTAAAGTAAAGTAAAGTAAAGTAAAGTAAAATAAAATAAAATAAAATAAAATAAAATAAAATAAAATAAAATAAAATAAAATAATAAAATAAAATAAAATAAAATAAAATAAAATAAAATAAAATAAAAGTAAAGTAAAGTAAAGTAAAGTAAAGTAAAGTAAAGTAAAGTAAAATAATAAAATAAAATAAAATAAAATAAAATAAAATAAATGAAAGGAAGGTGCAAAAAATGCTAAGATTATTATAGGGTATATATACCCTAATAAAAAGTAATTTTTGTTCTATTTTTATTTTTATTATTGTTCTTTAAGTATATACTATAAGTACAATTGCATGGTATTTTTATTAAGTGCATATGTAAATATATTTGTTGTATACTTAGCATGAAATTAATGTATTATAAATACATTTTAATATGTTTATTTTTTATTTTTTATTCATTAAATATTTAATGATCATCAAAATTAGGGGGAAAAAAAATGAAATAGTGAATGTATTTCAATATTCTGAAAAAATATGCTTTCTGAATATTGTCAAAATCTGAGGAAAAATATTGAGATGTATATTAAATAATGCCAACATTTTGAAAAATTTCACAATATTTAATGAATTATAAAAATTAGGAAGAATATTGAAATATTGAATGTATTGCAATATTCTGAAAAGTATACATAATACAAAATACAAAAAAAATATTGAGATGTATATTAAATATTGTCAACATTTGAAAAATCAATTTGAAAAATACTGAAATTGTTAATTATTTAAATATTCTGAGAAATATGCATACTGAATATTGTTATTTCAGAAAAAAATACAATTCTAAATACTAAATACTATTCTATACTAAAAATACTAAACTAAACTAAACTAATATTCTTAAAAATATGTATATTGAATATTGTCAAACTTTGGGAAAAAATATATATTTAATGTATATTAAATAATCTTGAAATATTTGAAAATATTTAATGAAATATCATTAAAATAAGGAAGAATACTGAAATGTTTAGATGTATATTAAATATTCTCAACATTTGGAAAATCTTAAAATATTTACTAAATATCTTAAAAATTAAGAAAAATACTGAAATATTTAATTATTTCAACATTCTGAAAAATATGCATACTGAATATTGTCAAAATTTGAAAATAAAATATTGAAATATATATTAAATATTATCACATTTTGGAAATATATATCAAATATCAAAATTTTACTCAAACATATTTAGGCCTAAATTGTTTAATTTATGTATTTGAATTGCATGTAAAATGTTTTAACAATCAATAAATAAAATCAATAAAGTTATTTGTGTAATAGTAATAATAAACAATGCATTTTAAATGCACAATAACCAACTTTATATATTTATCGTCAATATATCCAATTTAATACCATATTTTAAACATGTTCATACCTTTTATCTGAACCGAAATGAAGAGCTTTAAGCAATTTGAATAAACGCATTTTGCAAATACGACTATTGAAATCCAATCAAACAGATGCAAATACTTCAACAATAAACTATGGCAGGATTTTTCAGAGTGCAGAAATATTTTCAGTTTGACTGACCAATTTCCATCACATTAAGTTTATTAGTTCATGTTAATATGCTGCAATCCAAATGAATGGACATTTCATATGCAAATCCATACATAGCCACAATCAAACAGAAGTGCAAGTCTTTGCTTCTATATGGTGACATACATCCAAGACTTACTAAAAGAGAAAAAATATAGGGCGGGGCTTATTTCTGTGTATCGGTTGTTGATTGGATGTTGAGGTGTGGGTGTGGCTTTCAAAATGTGGGGGCGGAGCTTAAGAATTCTAAATGATTGGAGAAACCCTGCAGAAGAAAATCCAGTTATGATGTTTTGATTAACAATACAAGGACAAAATACACAAAAAAATATTGAGATGTATATTAAATATTGTAAACATCTGGAAAATCTTAAAATATTTAATAAGTATCTTAAAAATGAAGAAAAATACTGAAATATTTCATTATTTCAATATTCTGAAAAAATATGCACACTGAATATTGTCAAAATTTGAAAAAAAAAAAAAAAAAAAAAAAGAAATATATATTGAATATCATAAAATTTTGGTTATATATATATATATATATATATATATATATATATATATTGAATATCATCAAATAATTTTACTCAAAAATATTTAGGCCTAAATTTAAGATTTATGTATTTGAATTGCATGCAAAATAAAATTTCCTTTTTTTTTTTTTTTGATAACACCATTTTAACAATCAATAAATAAAATCAATAAAGTTATTTGTGTAACAGTAAGAATAACCAGCTTTATACATCCAAAGCTTACTAAAAGAGAAAAAATATAGGGCGGGGTTTATTTCTGTGTATCGGTTGTTGATTGGATGTTGAGGTGTGAGTGTAAATGATGGAGAAACCCTGCAGAAACCCTGCAGAAGAAAATCCTGATGTTTTGATTAACAATACAAGGAGAAAAAAAAAAAAAAGATTCAAAATAACTATGATCTATAACATGCATTTTAGAAAATATATAGTGATATGATCTGATGAAAATATGTGATGAGGATTCCTGCACCTGTGAGACAAGCCGCCAAACCACAACCGGCGCTCATGTTGTGTTTCAAAACATCTGCGTGACCTCCTTAACATCTCACGCTCTGATGTGTTCAACAGAAGCTTGTGTTCAGGCTGGACGAAAGAGCTGAGAGCACTGCAAAGCTGACTCCGTCTGACACCTAAACTGCTCTAACACTCACACAAAAAAGCTTCAGCCACTGCGTGCCATGAAACTGCAGCAGCATGTGGCTTTCCTGAAGCTCCTCGACACGGGGGCCTCAAGCGCGGGCCCCTGACGCTCCGTTAAAAACAGCTGCTGAAATCTCACACACACAGAGACAGAGTTCCCTGTATTTTTGCACTCGAAACGGAAGTGAGATTCTGCGGTTTTCCTTCCTTTCCGTCGCACAGAGAGACGATTCACAAAACGTCCCAGAGATCTTCTGCTTTGGAGACACAGCTCTTTCTAGACTTTCTAGATTAATCGGATGTTTTGTATATAAATCGATATTTGCCGAAACCTCAAAAAAAATCTACGGTATGATTACGACTCGATTCGATACAGAAGTATATTGTATGATATTCTGATATTATATACCCATTTTAAACCATCTACATTTTTATTAACTCACAAATGCAACCAAAATATATAGCATAAATAAATAAATAAATAAAAATAGGCCTATACTCTTGCATTTTTTCAAAATAAAACTTTCACACCCTGTACCTCAATTGGGACATTCACAAAAAAAAAAAAAAAAATAAATAAATAAAATAAAATAAATAAATAAAAATAGGCCTATACTCTTGCATTTTTTCAAAATAAAACTTTCACACCCTGTACCTCAATTGGGACATTCACAAAAAAAAATAAATAAATAAATAAATAAAATAAAATAAATAAATAAAAATAGGCCTATACTCTTGCATTTTTTCAAAATAAAACTTTCACACCCTGTACCTCAATTGGGACATTCACAAAAAAAAAGAAATTAAATAAAATAAATAAATAAATAAATAAATAAAAATAGGCCTATATACTTGCATTTTTTTCAAAAGAAAACTTTCACACCCTGTACCTCAATTGGGACATTCACAAAAAATAAATAAATAAATAAATAAAATTAAATAAAATTAAATAAATAAATAAATAAATAAAAATAGGCCTATACACTTGCATTTTTTCAAAATAAAACTTTCACACCCTGTACCTCAATTGGGACATTCACAAAAAAAAGAAATAAAATAAAATAAATAAAAAAATAAAAATAGGCCTATATACTTGCATTTTTTTTTTCAAAAGAAAACTTTCACACCCTGTACCTCAATTGGGACATTCACAAAAAATAAATAAATAAATAAATAAAATTAAATAAATAAATAAATAAATAAATAAAAATAGGCCTATACACTTGCATTTTTTCAAAAGAGCCATTAAAAAAAAAAAACACACACATATATATATATATATATAGTTATCATTTTTGGCCATATCGCCCAGCCCTAAGGCCAATTGCATACATTTTGGCACAGGTGTGAGTTTTTATGGTAATTTTAATATTTCAAAAAATGATAGTATGTGCACATCCCTAAAAACTTTGAGCAGACGCTCAATTACCAGAAACAATCAATAAACAAAAATCGGCACACTGCCACTGCTGCTCTCAAAGTTGATTAAAAACACAACATCTCAACCAAAAAGGTCTTTTGGCAAACAGCAAGTCATAAAAGAGGTACGATTTCTTAGCATTTTATCATTGTGGGTATGTTGGTATAGATGTCAGAGTGTGGTTTGCATGCGTGTCCTAAATAAAATGTATTGTGTGCGCACCTGTAATGTTTGAGAGAGAGAAATTATACAGTGTTTGCCAGCGGAGCTTTGCTGGAATCTAATGGGAAAGGTTTGGTACAGCACCCAAACAAAATCTTACTAAAAGCTCATTTTTTGAGATATCAACCTCAAATTTGTAACACAACTTGTTTAGATTTATGGCTTTGATTTTCTATCAATTTTAGAGTTTAAAATGTTTTACAAAATATATATTTTATATAAAAAAAAATTGCTCAAACTTTAACCTAACTTTTTGCTTTCAATTTTTTTCACTTCAATAATAATCTGTCAATCTGTGACCAAACTTAAGTCTGTACTCCCAAGCTTTTTTTTATGTCAGTTTTCTGACATGGACATTTTCGTCCTCTATAAAATGAACACACAAGGGTTAAAATCTGTTTCACGAGGTCAGACGAGATAAATCAGACTCTTCTGCTCACCAAGGCTGCATTTATGTGATCAAAAATACAGTAAAAACTGTAAAAATGTGAAATATTATTAGAATTCAAAATAGCAGTGTTCTATGTGAATATGTTGCAAAATGTAATTTATTTCTGTGATGCAAAGCTGAATTTTCAGCATCATTACTCGTCTTCAGTGTCACATGATCCTTCAGAAATCATTCTAATATACTGATTTGCTTCTCAACAAATATTTATGATTATTATCAATGTTGAAAAAGCACAAAAAACAGCATTTATTTAAAAACAGAAGTATTTTGCCACTTTATAAATGTCTTTACTCTCACTTTTGATCCATTGAATGCATCCTTGATGAATAAAAGCATTAATTTCTTTTAAAAAAACTGATTTTTCAACAATTCTGTTGATATGAAACACCGCTCCGTGTGTGTGTGCAATTGTGTGTTGAAATATTTCATGTCCTTCACGTGTGTGAACTTGCTGCAGGTCAATCCCCTCATCATCCCGCGGCCCCTGATGGGGCCCCTCAACATTTAGCACAAATAAACACACATGCAGATCTTCAGGTTTCAGTCCAGACATGAAGCATCAATCACACAGGCTTTACACTAACAAAACACACACATACACACGTGTTCTTAAGACATACATGTGTGCACACGCTAAAGAACACACGCAGAGACGATCTGACAGTGAAATAAAACTCGCTTGGCTGTCAAAATAAAATCATGTGAAATCTCACCTCGTTTCTGCATGAAGGTGAACAGATCGTCCAGGAACTCTTTCCTGTTCGGGTCGTTATCCAGCTCATATAACTGTTTCATCAGACACACAAACACAAATCAGCATTTTCATACACACCCAGGTGAAATTAGTCATGACAGAATCAATTAAATAAACAAATAGGTTTAAATAATAAAAAAAATGGTGTATGATTTACTTTGAAACCATTTCATAAATTGCTAGTAATTTTCACAATTAAAAAAAAGACATTAATTAAACATACACTGACAAAAGTTTGGGACCTATATGATTTTTAAAGTTTTTTTTTTTTTTTTAAGTCTCTTATGCTCATTAAATTTCAATTTATTTGATCTAAAAATACAGGAAAAGGAGTAATATTATGAAATATTATTGCTATTCAAAATAAGAGTTTTCTATTTTAATATACTTAAAAATATAATTTATTTATGTGATGCAAAGCTGAATTTTGCAGTCTTCAGTGTCACATGATCCTTCAGAAATCATTCTAATATACTGATTTATTACTTTTATTATCAATGTTGGAAATAGTTGTGCTGCTTAATATTTTTTTGGAACCTGTGATACTTTTTTTTTGATGAATAAAAAGTAAAAAAGAACAGCATTTAGAAAACAGAAATCTTTTCTAACAATATAAGTCTTTGCTATAACTTTTTTATCAAAACTTGACCCCAAAGTTTGAAGGTGTTTGTTGTTACAAAAGTTCTATTCTTTTCAAACGAATGCTGTGCTTTTTAACATTTATTTATCAAATAATCCTGAAAAAAGTCACAGGTTCCAAAAAAAATTAAGCACTGTTTCCAACATTGATAATAAAAGTAATAAATCAGTATGTTAGAATGATTTCTGAAGGATCATGTGATACTGAATACTGCAGTAATGATGCTGAGAATTCAGCTTTGCGTCACAGGAATAAATTATATTTTAAAGCATATTAAAATAGAAAAGCACTATTTTAAATTGCATTAACATTTTACAATATTACAGTTTTTTTCTGTATTTTTAATCAAATAAATGGAGCCTTGATGAGCAGAAAAGTCTCCTTTAAAAAGCATTAAAAATCTTAATCATAATGCTGATCCCAAACTTTTGAGCGGCATTGTAAGTAGAAAGAATGAAATGGTACTTTCTTGCACTTTTAAATTAAATTGGTGCATCAATACACAATGAACATTTGGCATAGGATTTACTTATGTTTCTGTATTTATGCAGAAATTGCATTTATTGTATATTCACAAATAATAATAAAAAAAAACATCAAGCCAGTCAATTATACAATACTAAAATTAGTATAAAATTGCGCCTTTAAATTAAATGAATGAAGTAAATTGGTCCATTAATATACAATGAACAAACAGTTGGTCTACGATTTACTTTTATGCAGAAATTGCTAGTAAATTTCACAAAAAAATAATAAAGAAAAACAGCAAGTAATCAAAATTTCATGTTTAAGACAAAAAATGTAAAAAGTATTTGTAAAACATATTCCAATAATCTTTTTACACTTCAGACACATTTTAGAGTAAAGTATATAACTGAAAGCAAAAATGTTATCAAAGTTAAAGTTTATGAAAATGATTTATGATTTTTATATAAAATATATATTTTAGAAAACATTTTGAACAAAAAAACTGATACAAAATCAAAGAGTAAATCTAGTAGGTAAGTATAAAAATCGCACCTTTACACTGAATTAATGAATTAACACTGAATTAAACATGACATTAATTGGTTTGACAGTAATTCATTTGTGATTATCAAGACATTTATTCTGTACACAGTTTAACTCTGAGTTCTTGTCATATTTTATTAGCATTTTCTGAACTATAGTGAATAAACTGATAATGTGAGAAATGTTGAAGGTGTCTGAATAAATCTTGGTTTGAGTGTACATTAGGCACTGCAAAAAATGCTTTTAGCAAAGATTTTTTTGTCTTATTTCTAGACAAAATATCTAAACATTCTTAAATCAAGAAGGATTTTCTAGACAAGTAAAAATTATTGTCTTGTTTTCAGAAAAAAGAAGTCATAATTAAGTGAGGTTTTGCTTGAAACAAGCTAAATAATCTGCCAATGGGGTAAGCGAAATAATTTTATTTCAAGCAGAAGACTAGATTACTTTTCTTACCCCATTGGGAGATTATTGTGCTTGTTTCAAGCAAAAACTCACTTAATTTGAACTTCTTTTTTCTGAAAACAAGACATTAACATGTACTTGCCTAGAAAATAATTCTTGATTTAAGAATTTTTAGATATTTCGGCTGGAAACAAGACAAAAACTCAGCATTTTTTGCAGTGGGGTTCCCACTCTAAGCCAAATGTCAAATTCCCTGACTTTCAGTGACTAAAACACTGAATTTCCATGACTAAAACGAAAAGATCCATCCATTTCCAAGCTTTATTTAATTGTTTACAGATATTTTAATACAAAAAACACACTTTTTTTTTTTGATATTTGCTTTAACCCGATATTTTTAAATGCACTTACAGATATTTTTCTGTACTATTTCTACAGAAATTAATTTATGGTTTGTATGCTTTCAGAGATTAAACGCTCTTTTTATTTCTTCACACTTCACCACTTCACAGTTTTTGCTTTTTTATCGTATACTTTTAACACCCAGTCTTTGAAGTGGTCATTTTGTAGACAAAGGTTTTGAAATGTACATTTTCCTGGCATATTTGCCTTACTTAACAGGTACAGCCTGGTGAATGCATTTGACTGTAGTGACTGTAGTGATTGACGAGCAGGAAGGGAATAAAATGGCGCTGAAAAATAACCTAACCATAACAATAAGCAAAACAAAAAAAAAATACAGCATAAAAAAGTTACATTTTGATAAATGGAAATAAAATTTAAAGCAACAAACAAAAAACCCTGATATTCCATGACTTTAAGTGTTTGGAATAGACTTTTTAAAATTCCATGTTCTGTGTACATAAATTGCAATACATTTTACAAATAAAGTTAAACATGGATAAACTCACCTTGGCGAAATCTCTGGATGCTTCCCCTCTCCCACGAGCAACATCCACATCATCTGGCCAGGATGCACCGCCGTTCTGCGCACACACACACACACACACACACACACACACACACAGGTGTCAGTACACAGGAAATAGTAAATAAGGCCATATACAACGCAGGCATTGAGGAGTCCATTGTTATAGAGAGCAAAGGAACATGGGAGAATGCAACAAATGTAAAGGCGTTACAAACTCTATAATGCCTTTAAAGCTGTTGCAGGACAGCGAGAGTGTTTGGAAATTTTATAATATTAGCACTGTTATTTTTCGGTTTAAATCTGTGAAGTTGCTTCGAAACAATCTGTATTGTGTAAAGCGCTATAGAAATAAATCTGACTTGACTATAAAAGATTCTGTAAATTTCTGTATTTGTAATAAAAATGCCCCCCTTCCCCGGGTCTTACAATTTTAATACGTTTTTAACATAATTATTGTCTTCTTTAAAAAAAAAAAAAGAAGTTTTAATTAATTAAATTAAGTGAGTTTTTGCTTAAAACAAGCAAAATAATCTGCCAGTGGGGTAAGCAAAAACTTTTAACTTCTTTTTTCTGAAAACATGACAATAATTTTTACTTGTCTAGAAAATTCTTCTTGATTTAGAAATGTTTAGATATTTTGGCTGGAAACAAGACTTAAAAAAAAAAAGTAAGAAAAGCATTTTTTGCAGTACATTTCAATTTTACTCTCAATGCAAAAAAAAAAAAAAAAAAAAAGGCTCATCTTATTAAGTATTTTTGTCTTGTTTCTAGTCAAAATATCTGCACACTCTTAAATTAAGAGGCATTTAGATAAGATATTTAGTCTTGTTTCCAAGGGGAATACAAAACTAAATTAAGTGCAGTTTGCTTAAAATAAGTGCAATTATCTGCCAGTTTTAAGATTTTACTTAAATATTTCAAATTAAATACATTTTGCTTAAAACAAGACTAAATATCTTCTGTCATTTTGCTTTTCTGCATGCAATTTTTAGACATTTTGACTAGAAACAAGACAAAAATACTAAGTAAGATAAATATTATATATATATATATATATTTTTTTTTTTTTTTTTTGCAGTGCTGTCACTGTATGCTTTGATCCCTTCTTTATTATATTCATCAATCAAGCATGAAACCTAAGGTGCCCAAGGGCAGATGATTTCATAAATCAAACTAATAAATGCTCTGACTCATAAAAGCAATGCAAATGCATGCTTTGCTTCTTGCAATAAATGTTTTCATTCTCTCTCTGGTTTTCTAAAAAATGCAACCCGATCCTGGTTTTCTGTGCGCTGTATTGTTTCTCTCGTCGGTCTAAATCCGTTTGCAGGTTTACAGTAAGCGGTGAGTTAATCGTGTTACCGCGGGACATGAGAGCAGCGCTGACAGCTAAATAAGAGTCAAAAATAACTCTGATCTCTGATGCTCAGACACGCTTCACTGGGTCACAGAGAGACCGAGAGAGAGATGGCAAACCACAAAACAAAAGAAAACCACACGTCTGCTTCAGAATCGGAGGGAGCGTCCGCGTCTCAAATATCAGATGAATCTCTGAAATCCAGACAAACTCGCTTTGCACACATAAATACAGCCTCTGTGTACATATTACTGTCATCATCTGACTTCTCATGTTTACACACAGAACCTGACCGAACTATTCAAAACAAATGGAGACTCTACATGCCTAATGTATTTCATGTGTTTAGTTTACTTGTATATTAATAAATATATTTATATAATATAAATAATAGAATTTATAATATTTATATATTTATATAATTTTATATATATATATATTTTTTTTTTCTTTTTTCTTTTTTAATTTATATATATATATATATATATATATATATATATATATATTTTTATTATTTATATATATAATTATAAATAATAGAATTTATAATAGAATTTCATTAAAAATTCAATTTAATAATTTTAGTTTTATTTGTATTTTTAAAATAGTTAGAACACACTGCCGCTCAATATTTTCAGTACGATTTTTAATGTTGTTTTTTTAAAGTCTCTTATGCTCATTAAAGTTCCATTTATTTGAACAAAAATACAGAAAAAAGTCATATTACTGCACTTCAAAATAAGTTTTTTTATTTTAATATAAATAAAAAATCCAGTGTCACATGATCCTTCAGAAATCATTCTAATATACTGATTTATTAAATTGGCTTGCTAATCATGCTAGCAACATGCTAGTTACTTGCTAATCATGCTAACAGCATGCTAGTGACATGCTAATCATGCTAAAATCATGTTAGTAACTTGCTAATCATACTAAAAACATGCTATTAACTTGTTAATCATGCTAACAACATGCTAATGACATGCTAATCATGCTAAAATCATGTTAGTAACTTGCTAATCATGCTAACAACATGCTAATAACTTTTTAGTCATGCAAACAACATGCTAATCATGCTAATATCATGTTGGTTTAACTACTTCAGACTAAAAAAAAAAAGTCAAACGTAAAACTTATAAAACTTTTTGAATTATTTTTTTTTTTACACACATATATACATATATATATACATATACATATATATATATATATATATATATATATATATATATATATATATATTTCACTTTCAATTTCATATATATATATATATATATATGAACCTGTGATACTTTTTTCAGGATTATTTGATGAATAAAAAAGTTAAAAAGAACAGCATTTACTATCCCTAAACTTTAAACGAGGCATTTCTATTTTAAATGCTGTTCTTTTTAACGTTTTATTTATCAAAGAATCCTAAAAAAAGAAGAAAAAAAAAGTATATGTGACACTGAAGACTGCAGTAATGATGCTGAAAATTCAGCTTTGCATCACAGGAATAAATTATATTTTAAAGTATATTAAAATAGAAAACCACTGTTTTAAATTGCATTAACATTTCACAATATTATTAGTTTTTTTCTGCATTTTTACTCAAATAAATAAATAAATAAATAAATAAATAAATATGTTTACTGATCCCAAACTTTTTATACTAATTTTATATGATATTTATAATGCTTTTGAATATATACTTTAAATATAAAATATTTATATTTTTATTTAATAATATTATAATTATTACAAAAAACGAGAAACTAAAACAAGTTTCACAATTGTAATTTATATTTGTCTGCAACACTATTGTGAAGCATAAATATTTTTTTAATTCAGTCAAAACAGCGCTTGCATCGAACTGCGTCTGCCAAATGCATTAAGGTGAATGTAAATGTAGTAAAGCGAATGCATTTTATCTGAACACCAAACGCAGCATGTGTGGCTCTGGAAAGCCTCGTGTCGGGATAAGAACGTCCTGCTCTCTCAGCACGACTCTTTAGGGCCGTCAATCTCTAATCCAGATCAAATAATTGGGCCGTTGCATCTCACCTGTGGAGCCGCACGGATCATCTGTAAAGCAGGAGAGCGGCGGTTTATCCGATAACGGCTGCATGAGATCTCAGAGCCACACAGAATCAGTCTAATCCCACTCAAAGCGTGTAACCCGAGGAACGTTTTAAACGGGAGCATCAACAAAACGACTCCAGGAGTCAAAACAGCCCTGATCGAGAACAACCAACACAACTCAACCAGATCAACCAGCAGCATTTGTTCAGCAGATCCTCTTTACTAGTGCAACGCATTCCTCAAACCCTCCCCCACTGACACACACACACACACACACACACACACACACACACTGGGTTTCCATGTTTTATGGGTTCATTCCATAGGTGTAATGGTGTTTCTACTGTGCAAACTGTTTTCTCATACAGAACTAAAGGCATTTTTTAGATCCTCAAAACACACAGTGTTTGCAACTGCAAGGTCATGGGTTCGATTCATTGGGAATGCATGAATGTAATGTGAGTTGCATTGGATAAAGGCATCTGCCAAATGCATAAGTGTAAATGTCATATTGTCGAATTTTAAAAACAGCACTGAGAAAAACATTTCACAGTGATGCCATGGAAGATCCATTTTGTAAAGAAAGTTTTATTAATCTGAAGAACGTTTTCCAAGTCTTTGTGCAATGGATGTTAAAGTTTCTTCATCAGCGTCAATAAACAATGTTTATTTTTTGCGTGAAACAGAAAGAGGAACAAAAAAAAGTGTCAGCTTTGCATTTGCAATCTGCAAAACGTTAATCATTTAATCCAAATAAGAGGGTTCATTCAAAATGCATCTTATTTTTTTATTTAGCACTGACCTGAATAAGATATTTCACATAAAAGATGTTTACATATAGTCCACAAGAGAAAATAATAGCTGAATTTATAAAAATGACCCCCTTGATTTTTAATACTATTGTTACCTGAATGATCCACAGCTGTATTTTTTTGTTTAGTGATAGTTGTTCATGAGTCCCTTGTTTGTCCTGAACAGTTAAACTGCCTGCTGTTCTTCAGAAAAATCCTTCTTTTTTGGTTTTTCCAGCATTTTTGTGTGTTTGAACCCTTTCCAGCAATGACTGTATGATTTTGAGATCCATCTTTTCACACTGAGGACAACTGAGAGACTCATGTGCAACTATTACAGAAGGTTCAAACACTCACTGATGCTCCAGAAGGAAAAAACATGCATTAAGAGCCGGGGGTGAAAACTTTTGAACAGAATGAAGATGTGTACATTTATCTTATTTTGCCCTAATATCATTTTTTTTTTCATATGGCACTGCCCTTCAGAAGCTATTGAAGATCCTTACATGTTTCCCAAAGACAAAATAAGTTACATTTCCCCTAATCTTCAAATAAAAAAAAGTTTCTTGGTTTCATGGTTTTTCCTTCTGGAGCATCAGTGAGTGTTTGAACCTTCTGTAATAGTTGCATACGAGTCCCTCAGTGTGAAAAATCATAAAAGGGTTCAAAAATGCACAAAAACAAACAATGTGTGTGACCTGAATGATTTTTCTGAAGAACAGCAGGCAGTTCAGGACAAACAAGAGAAACACAGCTGTGGGTCATTCAGGTAACAACACAGAATTAAGAATCAAGAATCAATTCAACTATTATTTTCTCTTGTGGACTATATTGTAAACATCTTCTATGTAAAATATCTTATTCAGGTCAGTACTAAATAAAAAATAACATGCATTTTGTATGATGCCTCTTATTTAGCAGATTCTGCAAGGTGTATGTAAACATTTGACCTCAACTGTATGTGACAGGCCACAAAGACATCCTGTTATTCTAGTTTTCCATTCTGGCTTTTCATATCTGACCACTTCAGAATAGTTAACTGATAATGCGCCATTGCGATGGATCTCAACTCATCTCAACACGCTCTCGTGTGTCAGTAAAATCACTCATTTGTCCACATTGTTGAAATCTATTTCACAAGAGCCATAAAAGCAACATTTATCAAGTTGTAAAGACGCAGACGTCGGCTGTTTTTCTCCGTTCCTGCAGTGGAAGAGAGTCAAACTAAAGGAATCAAACCGCAGGGAGCCGCTGAGCAGAAGCACCGATGACAGTTCAACTTCTCTCAAGATGCTCGTTCAGATGTTTAATCGATTGCAGCAGCGGTGCGTCCTGGGCTGGCTTGCGTTACACGTCTCTCTAAACGGCCCTTTGGGGGGAAACACGCGTTTGTCTGTGTTCATTGTTCTCCTGGATTTGCATCGACACATCAGTGAATCTCTGGCGTCTCCTGAGGACTCGTAGAACGCTCTACATGAGCGCATCATGCAAATAACGCCGGACTCAATGCAACCTGCAACCGTACTTCTGATGAAAATAACACTGGGGAAATATTCGAGTTGACTTTAAGCTTAAGCTTTCTGCAGGTTTAATGAAAGTAAATTTCCTTTAAGTTTTTTTTTTTTAAACCAAGTAAAGAAAATTTAAGGAATAAATCGAAGGGAACCCAATATGTCCATACGGAAATGTCTAAGGAGCACAATGAGTTGTATTAGCAACACTTTAACGTTTGGAAATTTCCAACAGTTCTACATTTTTAATTAAAAGTTAATAAAAAAAAAACGTAATGTTAGAATATGGAAATGACTTTTATCTAATTCACATCGCAAAAACTATGGGAGCCTGTTTCCACCACTGAATTTTTTTTTTAAAAAAGGTCACTGCAACTTTTTATCTAACAATTCTGACTTTTTTTTTCTCAGAATTGTGTGATACAAACTTGCAATTGTGATTTTTTTTCTTGCAATTCAGATTTTTTTCTCAGAACTGTGTGATACAAACTTGCAATTTAGCTTTTTTTTCTTGCAATTCTGACTTTTTGTGTGATACACAATTGCAATTCAGTTTTTTCTTTCTTTCTTGCAATTCTGTTTTTTTCAGAATTATGATACAAACTTGCAATTGTGATTTTTTTTCATTGCAATTCTGACTTTTTTCTCAGAATTGTGATACAAACTTGCAATTCAGACTTTTTTTTCTTGCTATTCTGACTTTTTCTCTCAGAATTGCGTGATACAAGCTTACAGTTCTGAATTTTTTCTTGCAATTCATACTTTTCTTCTCAGAATTGTGATACAAACTTGCAATTCAGGCTTTTTTTCTTGCAATTCTGACTTTTTGTGGGATACACATTTGCAATTCTGACTTTTTCCTTGCAATTCTGACTTTCTCTCAGAATTGTGTGATCCACACTTGCAATTCTCTTTTTCTTCCTTGCAAATTTGACTTTCTTTCAGAATTGCATGATACATTTCCTTGCAATTCTGATTTTTTTTCTCAGAATTGTGATACAAACTTGCAATTCAGACTTTTTTTTCTTGCTATTCTGACTTTTTCTCTCAGAATTGCGTGATACAAGCTTACAGTTCTGATTTTTTTCTTGCAATTCATACTTTTCTTCTCAGAATTGTGATACAAACTTGCAATTCAGACTTTTTTTTCTCAGAATTATGATACAAAAAATTGCAATTCAGATTTTGTCTCTCAGAATTGTGATACAAACTTACAATTCAGACTTTTTTATCAGAATTATTTGATACAGACTTGCAGTTCAAAATTTTTTTCATGCAATTCAGGCTTTTTTTTCTTGCAATTCTGACTTTTTGTGGGACACACACTTGCAATTGTTTTTTTTTCCCTTGCAAATTTGACTTTCTCTCAGAATTGCGTTATACAAACTTGCAATTCTGAACATTTTCTTGCAATTCTGACTTTTTTTCTCAGAATTGTGATACAAACTTGCAATTCTGATTTTTTTTTTTTAATTCAGTGGCAGAAATGGGCTTCCATAAAAAATTATCCATCTCTATTTTTGTCTTGCTTTCCAGTGCAAATGTCTAAATATTCTTAAATTAAGATGCATTTAATGGAGAAATCAATTGACATAAAATAAGAAGCCTTGCTTTTGAGAAACTGAAGTTGAAGATGAACTGAGTTTATGATAACGGTACTTCTGATGAAAAATACTCGACTTTAAGCCAATCCTTTCAAATGGAATTGTTCAAATGGCATTATTATACAGATGAATGTTTTGAATAGGCTTCAAGTAATGGCTTCAACTGGGTTTCTGCAGGTTTAATGAAGGTAAATTTCCTTTAAGTTTTTTTTTTTTTTTAAACCAAGTAAAGAAAATTTAAGGAATAAATCGAAGGGAACCCAATATGTCCATACGGAAATGTCTAAGGAGCACAATGAGTTGTATGAGCAACACGTTTGGAAATTTCCAACAGTTCTACATCTGTTGACTTTTAATTAACCCCCCCCCCCCAAAAAAAAATAACTTAATGTTAGAATATGGAAATGACTTTTATTTAATACACACAGCGAAAACTATGGAAGCCTGTTTCCGCCACTGAATTTGTTAAAAAAAGGTCATTGCAACTTTTCTAACAATTCTGACTTTTTTTTTTTTCAGAATTGTGATACAAACTTGCAATTCTGACTTTTTTCCTTGCTATTCTGACCTTTTCTCTTAGAATTGCGTGATACAAGCTTGCAGTTCTGATTTTTTTCTTGCAATTCAGACTTTTTTTCTCAGAATTATGACACAAAAAATTGCAATTCTGACTTTTTTTTTCAGAATTATGATACAAACTTGTAATTCTGACTTTTTTTCTCAGAATTGTGATACAAACTTGCAATTCAGACTTTTTTTTCTTGCTATTCTGACTTTTTCTCTCAGAATTGCGTGATACAAGCTTACAGTTCTGATTTTTTTCTTGCAATTCATACTTTTCTTCTCAGAATTGTGATACAAACTTGCAATTCAGACTTTTTTTTCTCAGAATTATGATACAAAAAATTGCAATTCAGATTTTGTCTCTCAGAATTGTGATACAAACTTACAATTCAGACTTTTTTATCAGAATTATTTGATACAGACTTGCAGTTCAAAATTTTTTTCATGCAATTCAGACTTTTTTCTTAGAATTGCATGATACAAACTAGCAATTCTGACCTTTTCTCAAAATTGTGATACAAACTTGCAATTCACTTTTTTTTTTTTTTTTTGCAATTCTAACTTTTTTTCTCAGAATTGTGATACAAACTTGCAATTCAGGCTTTTTTTCTTGCAATTCTGACTTTTTGTGGGATACACATTTGCAATTCTGACTTTTTCCTTGCAATTCTGACTTTCTCTCAGAATTGTGTGATCCACACTTGCAATTCTCTTTTTCTTCCTTGCAAATTTGACTTTCTTTCAGAATTGCATGATACATTTCCTTGCAATTCTGATTTTTTCTTAGAATTGTGATACAAACTTGCAGTTCTGATTTTTTTTATTTTTTTATTCAGTGGCAGAAATGGACTTCCATAAAAAATTACTGTCCTTCCTCTGTATTTCTGTCTTGTTTTCCAGTGCAAATGTCTAAAGATTCTTAAATCAAGATGCATTTACAGGAGAAATAAAATAACAAAAAGCAGTGCTTTTAAGAAACTGATCAAGATTAACTGAGTTTATGATTAAAACAAGAACAACTATCTGCCAATTAACTCTGAAAAAACATTTACTTAATTCAAAGGTTTCAACGAAAACAAGTTTTCATTTCCAAATGACAGATATTTGTTCTTTTTAAAAAAAAAATATATATATATATATATAAACTCAATTAATTTCATTTTGTTTGATTAATGTTTTATTTTATTTTTATTTGCATAAACACCGAGGAAGATACTAATGTAAATAATTTATGAATTTAAGATTTTCTGCTCTGATTTAAGACATTTTAGGGCATTTAGGACCTGCAGAAACCCTGTTAAAAACGCTGCCTATGTAGGGAGCTCACTGTGTTTCAGAACAGACCCCAATATAGAGTTAAAAACAAACAAACAAATAAAAAAAGAAAGAACAAAGGAAGAATCCCCGATGCATGTCCTGAAATCATCTTTTAGGTTCAGATGAAGTGGGCTGTAGTGTGCACTGCGGAAGGAGGTTGGAACGCAGCCCATTTCTCACCAATATTTTTCACAAAAATGCCGCTTTTGACTCCACATTGACTTGAAAGAGCCAATAATCTAGTCCTGCTAGAGTTAACTCAAAGCTGAATATCAGCAAGAGAACTGTAAATACAGTTTACTCGATATCGAGGAAGAACCGGCCAGACGGATTTGATTTTCTAAATGAATCTAATTTGACAAAGGGATCACATCAAGCCAACCCCGAAATCAAATAAGCCAAACACAATTGATAAAGCAAATGAGGGTGTACTTATTTCCATCCTGTAAAACAGGGCAAGCCCCAAATTTGCATAACTAGTATTGAAACGTGATCCATTTGTGGCCAGCTGTCTGCGGCCGTCACCGAGCCTTCGGTTATTTCTGGTGAGGAGACTGTTGATTTCACGACACAAACGGCTCAGAAGCGTTTCGCCTCTTCTTCGCTTCAGGCGATTCAACACAAGACCAACGACACGAGAAGAGGTTCGTCCTGATCGTGTCTGGAATTCAAAAACAAACTTTTATCTTTAAAGAATGGAGCCAAGAACCTTTCGCACAAATGAACGCTCCAATTGTTTTCTATTGCAGGAAAACGTCTGTACAATAAACGGACTAAATCAAAGGACATTCAAAAGAGAGGTTGCAAATGCTGTGATAAGCCTATTGTGGGTTCAACATACTTTATATTT
Source organism: Cirrhinus molitorella (assembly GCA_033026305.1). Lineage (NCBI taxonomy): Eukaryota > Metazoa > Chordata > Actinopteri > Cypriniformes > Cyprinidae > Cirrhinus > Cirrhinus molitorella. Next base: position 1,698,467 of record CM065127.1, read on the forward strand.
TAAGATATAAGAAATAATGTAATAAATACAAAAATGTGGATTGATTTAAATACTTTTTTAAATACATTTTATATTTAATATATTTTCTCTTTTAAATGTATTATTTTAAATATATGATTCACAACAATTAATTATAACATTAAAATATATGCACACGTTTCAATTAAAAGTGAACCTGTTCAGAAGTGAATCACAACATTACAAAATATATACAGAACTTGCATTTTATTATTAAAATAATATAAATCATAGCGTTACCAAAAAAAGTATATATATATATATATATATATATATATATTAGGGCTGTCAAACAATTAATCACGATTAATCACATCCAAAATAAAAGTTTATGTTTACATACTATATGTGTGTTTACTTTGTATATTTATTATGTACATATAAATACACACACATACATGTATATATTAAAACCAAATATTTATATGTATATATATTTATACCTGTATACAATTTAGATTATAAATAAATATAAATATTTTATATATAAATCTAAAATATTTTTCCTTAATATATACATGCATGTGTTTGTATTTATATATACATAATAAATACACACAGTACACAAATATATAGTATGTAAACATAAACTTTTATTTTGGATGCGATTAATCGTGATTAATCGTTTGACAGCACTATATATATAATATATATGCATTATATATATATATATATAATAGTCTTTTCAGATATGAATCACAACGTTAAAATATACACATATAATTATTTTAAAACTATTTAATTAGGAGTACAATTCATATGCATTTTTTTTATTTGTTCATGATTTCAGAATGTTTCAGTTAAAAAAACAAATTCAGAAGTGAATCACAACATTACAAAATATATTCATAAATATATATTTTTTAATATTTAAAAGTATAATTTTTATCCATTTCTTTAAATGTATTATTAATTGAATTTAATCTTTATTCTTCTTAATCTTTTAATTTAATCTTCTCTGAATTTAATATATATATATATATATATATATATATATATATATAGACACACAATTATTAAAAAAAATATTTCACAAAATTACTATATATGTGTGTACATGTATCAAAATATGCGTTTTAAAATTTATTTATTTTAAGTCATTTTATAAACAATGTCAAATTTTACAATGTAAAATATACAGATAATTATTATTAAATTATTTTATTATTAATAAAATCCATATGCATTTTTTTTATTCATTTTAAGTCTGAGACATGATTTCAGAATGTTTCAGTTAAAAACGAACAAGTTCAGAAGTGAATCATAACATTACAAAATATACACATACTTATCTTCTTGAAAATGTGTTTTTTTCTTAATGTATTAATTTACATTTAATTAAATGCAATTTGATTTAATCAATATATAAATATATACATATCACAAGATTACTATATGTGACCCTGGACCACAAAACCAATCATAAAAAATGAGTTTTAGACATCATCTGAAAGTTGAATAAATAAGCGTTTTTTGTTAGGAAAGGACAATATTTGGTGGAGATACAGCTATTTGAAAATCTGCAATCTGAGGGTGCAAAAAAAATAATAAAAAAAAATAAATAAATAAAAAAAATCACAATATTGAGAAAATCACCTTTAAAGTTGTCCAAATGAAGTTCTTATCAATGCATATTACTTATCAAAAATTAAGTTTTAATATATTTACGGTAGTAAATCGGTAAATCGACAAAATCTCTTCATGGAACATGATCTTTACTTAATATCCTAATGATTTTTGGCATAAAAGAAAAATCTATAATTTTGACCCATACAATGTATTTTTGACTATTGCTACAAATATACCCCAGTGACTTAAGACTATATAAATATTAAAAAAAGTATATAAAAAACACGTTGAAAAACGATGTTTTAAGCTGTTTTTATGACATATATATATATATATATATATATATGGTGCTTTTTAAACATGTTTTTATTTTAAGTTTTTTCAGATATGAATCATAATGTTAAAATATACACATAATTATTTAACTATATATATATATATATATATAACTGTATAACTATTTAATTAGGAGTACAATTCATATGCATTTTTTATTTATTCATGATTTCAGAATGTTTCAGTTAAAAAAACAAATTCAGAAGTGAATCACAACAGTACAAAATATAGACATAATTATATTTTTTAAAATATTTAAAAGTAAAATTTTTATCCATTTCTTTAAATGTATGAATTGATTTTAATCTTTATTCTTCTTAATCTTTTAATTTAATATATATATATATATATAAAATTATATGTGCGTGTGTACATGTATTGAAATATGCTTTTAAAAATGTATTTATTTTAAGTCTTTTTATATACAAATCATAATGTAAAATATACATTTTTTTTTATTATTATTATTTTATTATTAATAAAATCCATATGATTTTTATTTATTTATTAATTTTAAGTCAACTATTTGAAAATCTGCAATCTGAGGGTGCAAAAAAAAAAAAAAAATCACAATATTAAGAAAATCACCTATAAAATGGTCCAAATGAAGTTCTTAGCCATGCATATTACTAAACAAAAATGAAGTTTTGATATATTTACAGTAGGAAATCTACAAAATATCAATAATTTGATAAATCAATAATTTTGACTCATACAAAGTATTTTTGGCTATTGCTACAAATATACCCCAGCAACTTAAGACTGGTTTTGTGGTATATATATATATATATATATATATATATATATGTATATGTATATATATATATATATATATATGTATATATATATATATATATGTATATATATAAAATACAATGTTTTAAGCTGTTTTTCCGACATTATTTGGTTTCATATTTTTCTCTCTTATATAAAACAGTGAATCTGGCAATTAAAGAAGTTCTTTTGTCTGTGAAGCTCGTGTCCGTTTTTCAGTGAGTTTGCGTTATCTGTAGTCGATCTGTAGTGGAGTCTATTGAGCGGCGGCTTATATGACATCTGCTGCAGTGTCACGGCAAAACCTTGAGCAAACATATGCAGAATAAGAGCGATCGCATGATTGGACTCTAAAGCTCTTGTGCTGGTGTGAGTGACATATGCGTGGCTCTTATTTGCCTGTTAAATTGTTGTTCAAATCTCAACATTCAAACATCAACCCACGCATGTTAACCAATGAGAGACCCCCGACACCTGGACCAACCTGCTGATCCTGATCCGGATCTGGAGATGACACCAACACTAACTGAAAGCAGCCATCATCTGATTTTCCATTAGAAAACTTTCAAACAACTCAATGTTTCTGTTCATTTAAACCTCAGTGCATATGTGCTTCAACACGAATCATGACAAATAAAACCAGCTATTATAAAGTAATGAAATAATGAGAAAATGACTAAATCACAAGGTTTTTTATGGAAGATTGTATCCACTAAATATATATACACTATATAAATAGCAAAAAGCAAAGTTTGAATTGTGAGAATCTGAGAAAATAAGTCAGAATTGCAAGACAGAATTACATTTTTGTTTTATATTTTTTATATTTATTTAATTATGTATGCACTGTATGTATTTAAATATTTATATATTCATATTTATTTTGTTTATTTTATCTTAACTTAGATATATAGTTTTTCACAATTACATATATATTTTTAAAATTCATGTATGCATTTATTTATTTGTTTATATCTTTTCATATTTATTTAGTTATATATTTTATTATATTTATCTTTAAATTTAGAATTGCGAGACATGAACTCAGAAATCTGATTATGTTTTAACTATTTTATACTTTCTTTATACATATTATATATATTATTTATTTATGTATTTATTTTCATATGTATTTTGTTTATTATTTACCTTAGAATTGCAAGATATAAACTCAGAATTTGAAATATTCACAATTTTATATATTTTTTAATTTATTTGTTTATTTATATCTTTTATATTTAAATTTGTTTATCTTTTTCTGAAATTCTGAGAAAATAACTTTGAATTGCGAGATCAACTCAGAATTCTGATTCTGATTTTTCACAATTTTAAATCTTTTTGTACATATTTAATTATTTATGTATTTATTTATTTATTTGTTTGTTTATATCTTTTTATACTTATTTTATCTTTTAACTTAGAATTGCAAGACCTAAACTTAGAATTGTGATTAGTTTTTTACTATTTTTATAGTCTTTATATACATTTAATTATTTATGTATTTATTTTTACATATATATTTGTTTGTTTATCATTTAACATAGAATTGCAAGATTTAATTTTAGAATTCTGGTTCTTTTTTGTTTTATATTTTTTATATTAATTTAATTATGTATGTATGGATGGATTTATATCTTTTTTATATATTTATATTTTTGTTTATCTTTTTTCTTAAATTCTGAGAAAACAGCTTAGAATTTCAAGACAATTTTATATATTTTTACATTTATTTTGCTTATCTTAAAACAGAATATTTTTTTCACAATTTTATATAATTTAAAAATGTATGTATGCATTTATTTGTTTATATATATATATATATATATATATATATATATTTATATGGATTTGTTTATATATGTTTATATTTATTTTGTTTATCTTTTAACTAAGAATTGCAAGACATAAATTCCGATACTTTTTTACATTTATATATATATATATATATATATATATATTTAGACATTTAATTATTTATGTATTTATTTATTTAACTTAGAATTGCAAGATATAAACTCAGAATTATGATTATTTTTTCACAATTTTATATCTTTTTAAATGTATTTAATTAATTTATTTATATCTTTTCAGATTTGTATTTATTTTATCTTTTAACTTAGAATTGCAAGATATAAACTAAAAATTCTAAATATAGTTTTTCACAATTGTACATATTTTTAAATGTACGTATGCATTTATTTATTTGTTTGTATCTTTTTATACTTATTTTGTTTATCTTTTAACTTAACGAGACCTAAACTTTGAATTCTGATTACGTTTTTACCATTTTATATCTCCGAAAGTCAGAATCGGTTCTGACTTATTTTTCGTTTCACAAAATTGTGTTTGTTTCTCAGAATTTTCAATATATAAAAAAAAATATCAGAACTAAATGTTTCTGCAGATTCAAACATAAATAATTCCAGTGAACAATTCACTGAACACCTGCTTCAACAATAAACACAGAAAACAAACTCTATTACGCGTGTGAAGTAATAAAACAACGAGAAAAGAGCGTTTACAAACACCAGCTCACTTTGAAAATCTCACGCTGCCTTCAAATTCGGTTAACGTCCTCCTTGTGAATTCGTGACGCATAATCAAATGAATTTCTCTCAAGAAATAAGACGTCAAAACGACGTCAAATCTCGAACACGCCAAGTTTTTTTAACGCCAGCGCCGGTACAACCAAATCAAGAGCAAATGACGCACATTAGATATGCAATCGAGGCTCTGTGTGTATTTTATCATTGTCACGCCGCCTGCAGAGTAATGAAGTGAAGCATTGAATGGAAATCTTGGCCGTTGCGCTTCGCCGACGATATTCAAAACAAACTAAATCTGATTCTTCAGCAGATCCACAAACTCAAACAAGTCAGGGCTCAGAGAATCACACAAAATGAGGGCACTGCGAAGGCTTTCAGTGTTAAAACGGAGTTTCCGAACGAGCCGCTGTTGGATCGGGAAGGTTATTTTGGCACGAACGGACTCTTGGCAGACGGTTAAAGGGCTGGCGCTTGCATCACGAGCGTGAGAGTGAAATCAAACACTCTTAGGGCTCGTCCCGCTCCGTCTGTGGCCTCGTGCCAGCGGCTCCTTCAGCCACTGATCTGGACCAGAGCCAAACCAACAATCACTGCGGCACGTTCACAACCCGCTAAATCACACTCAACACCGACAGACCTCACCTACTGACACCATTAAGCTATTTCATTCACAGCCGAGTACAGAACTGAACCATTTCAGGTGTTGTTTTAGACTTTTAAAGCACATAAAGCTCTAAATGCAACTGTAAGGTATGGAGATATTATAAACATTAACATTAAAGCTGCTTTAAAACAACTTGCGTTGTGAAAAGCGCAATGCAAATATACTTTAGCGAATAAATCTAGTCACTGAAAATATCACACTATGCTTTTGGACAAAACAAGTTCAGTTTACATTAGAAAAAGGTATAGGAAAGTGCTACGTAAATCAATCTGGCTTGCTATTTACGCATAAATTAGCCATAATAAATATTAAAAAAAATATATAAAGAAATGTAAAAACGTACAATTGTGGAAAAACTTTTTAAGTTATTTTCTCAGAATTTAAGAAAAAAAAAAAAATTAAATATAAATATATATAAAAGATATAAATCCATGCATACATATATAATTAAATAAGTATAAAAAATATACAAATATAAAACAAGAATTCTAAAATTAAATATTGCAATTCTAAGTTAAAAGATAAATTAAATATATAGCCTACAGATAAATAATTATAATATATATAATAAATATATATAAAGATTATATAAAATAGTAAAAAAAGGAATCAGAATTCTGAAGTTAAAAGATAAACTAAATAAGTATAAAAAGATGTAAACAAATAACAAATAAATACATAAATAAATGTACAAATATATAAAATTGTGAACAAATATTTAGAATTCTGAGCTCAAATCTTGCAATTGTAAGGTAAAAGATAAATATTTATAAAAATACAAATAAATACATAAATAAAAAAGTAATTAAATATGTATAAAGAAGATGTAAAATAGTAAAAACGTAATTCTGAATTTAAGTAAATAAATATTTATTTAATAAATAAATAATTAAATGTATATAAAGAAGATATAAAATGGTAAAAACATAATCAGAATTTTGAGTTTGTCTCGCAATTCTGAATTAAAAGATAAACAAAGTAAATATAAAAGACATAAATAAATAAATACATAATTAAATATGTATAAAAATCTAGTTCATGTCTTGTAATTCTAAGTTATTTTCTCAGAATTTAAGAAAAAAGATAAACAGAAATACAAATATATAAAAAGATATAAATACATACATAATTAATAAATAAATATAAAAAAATATCAGAATTCTAAGTTTAGGTCTTGCAATTCTAAGTTAAAAGATAAACAAAATAAAAATAAAAAGATATGAACAAACAAATAAATACATAAATAATTAAATATGTATAAAAATATATAAAATTGTGAAAAATATTCATGTCTTGTTCATGATATTCATGCGTTCATGTCTTGCCATTCTAATTTATTTTCTTAGAATTTAAGAAAAGGATAAACAAATATAAATATAAAAAACATTGAAAAAATATTTAGAATTTTGAGTTCATATCTTGCAATTCTAAGATAAAAGATAAATATTTATAAAAAATAATAAATAAATAAATAATTCAATATATATAAAGAAGATACAAAATAGTAAAAACGTAATCAGAGTTTATGCCTCGCAGTTCTGAATTAAAAGATAAACAAAATAAATATAAAAAGATATAACAAATAAATAAATAAATAAATACATACATAATTAAATATGTATAAAAATATAAAACATGTCTTGCAATTCTAAGATATAAATACGAAACAAAAAATTATTATATAAAAATAACTAAATAAAACTAAAACAGATATAGTTTTTCCCACCGATTTGTTTAGAATTATGTACATTTAAGCTCTCATCCAGATTCTATATGCTCTTACAAACATAATCCAAATAAAAGCAGGGTAATCATTCTCAACATGAAGGTCAATCTGAGCGAATTCAATTCTAAACAGCTGATCTATTTTAGTCAAGGTTAACTAGATCTTAGTCTAGCAGTGTGTGTTGTGACTGATCATATTACCACCGTCATCAGTATCTTTTCGCACACAAGGGATCATGGGTCTTCATTCTTCAGGGTCATAAACTAACATGTCAACTATAATAAACAGACATCATTTACATCAGTCTTTGCTCTTCACATACAAATTAGACCACCCTCAGGTCAAACAATATTAGGATGAGTTTGTTTGTTCATCAGATTTCGAGAAATGTGTCATTGCATCAGTGTCTCACTCTGCAGTGAATGGGTGCCGTCAGAATGAGAGTCCAAACAGCTGATAAAAACATCACAATAATCCACAGCACTCCAGTCCATCAGTCAACATCTTGAGAAGACAAAAGCTGAAGCTAAATCTATCATCAAGACGTTTTTTTAACCATAATAAAAAAAGACAAAAAAGCGTATCTTACTTAGTATTTTTGTCTTGTTTCTAGACTTGTGTCTTGTTTTTTCAAATATCTAAAAATTCTTAAATCAAGAAGTAAAATTATTGTCTTGTTTTCAGAGAAAAAGAAGTCAAAATTAAGTGAGTGTTTGCTTGAAACAGACAAAAATAATTTGCCGATGGGGTAAGCAAAATAATCTAGTTTTAAGCAGAAAACTAGATTATTTTGCTTGTTTGACTTCTTTTTTTTTTTTTCTGAAAACAAGACCATTTTTACTTGGAAAAAAACTGAATTTTACTTAGTGTTTTTGTCTTGTTTCCAGTCAAAATATCTAACAATTCTTAAATTCTTAAAAGTAAAATTATAATCTTGTTTTCAGGAAAAAAAAAAAAAGAGAAAATTAAGTGAGTTTTTGTTTGAAACAAGCAAAAAAATCTTGATTATTTTGATTGATTGTTTGACTTTTTTTTCTGAAAACAAGACAATGATTTTTACTTGTCTAGAAAATCCTTCTTGATTTAAGAATTTTTAGATGTTTTGGCTGAAAACAAGACAAACAAATTAACCAAGAAAAGCAGTTTTTTGCTGTGCACCTGAATTAATGCAAAAAACAAACAAACAAACAAACAAACAAAATTTTTTTCTTTTTGTCTTGTTTCTAGTCAAATTATCTAAAAAATCTTTCAGAAAAAAGAAGACAACATTAAGTGAGTTTTTGTTTAAAACAAGCAAAAAAAATCTTGATTATTTTGATTGTTTGTTTGACATGTTTTTTTTTTTTTTTTTTTCTGAAAACAAGATAATTTTTACTTGTCCAGAAAATCCTTCTTGATTTAAGCATTTTTAGACATTTTGGCTGGAAACAAGACCTGTAGTCTCTCACATTAATGCAAAAAAGGCTTATCTTACTTAGTATTTTTGTCCTGTTTCTAGTCAAAATGTCTAAAAATTCTTAAATTAAGATGCATTTAGTAGATAAACAAAATGACAGAAGATATTTAGTTTTGTTTTAAGCAAAATGTACTTAATTTATTTTTTCCCCCTGGAAACAAGTAAAATTATCTGCCAGTGTGTAAGTAAAATTCTTTGATTTTTTTTTACCTTGTTTCCAGCCAAAATATCTAAAAAAATTTAAATCAAGAGGTAAAATTATTGTCTTGTTTTCAGAAAAAGGAGTGTTTGCTTGAAACAGGCAAAATAATTTGCAGATGGGGTAAGCAAAATAATCTAGTTTTAAGCAGAAAACTTCTAGATTATTTCGCTTGTTTGACTTCTTTTTTTCTGAAAACAAGACCATTTTTACTTGTCCAGAAAATCCTTCTTGATTTAAGCATTTTTAGACATTTTGGCTGGAAACAAGACAAAAAATCTAAGTAAGAAAAGCATTTTTTGCAGTGCACCTGTAGTCTCTCACATTACTGCAAAAAAAAAAAAAAAAGCTTATCTTACTTAGTATTTTTGTCTTGTTTCTAGTCAAAATATCTAAAAATTCCTAAATTCTTAAAAGTAAAATTACAAAAACAAAATCTTAAGTGAGTTTTTGTTTGAAACAAGCAAAATAATCTTATGTCAAGCAGAAAACTAGATTAGTTTGCTTCATTTTTTTCTGAAAACAAGACAATAATTTTTACTTGTCTAGAAAATCCTTCTTGAATTAAGAATTTTTTGATATTTTGGCTGTGCACCTGAATTACTGCAAAAAAAAGAAGAATTTTTAGATATTTTGGCTGGAAACAAGACAAACAAATTAACCAAGAAAAGCAGTTTTTTGCTGAATTAATGCAAAAAACAAACAAACAAAAAAAAAAAAATACTTTTTTACTTAGTATTTTTGTCTTGTTTCTAGTCAAATTATCTAAAAAAAATCTTTCAGAAAAAAGAAGACAACATTAAGTGAGTTTTTGTTTGAAACAAGCAAAAAAATCTTGATTATTTTGATTGTTTGTTTGACTTGTTTTTTTCTGAAAACATCATAATTTTTACTTGTCTAGAAAATCCTTCTTGATTTGAGAATTTTTAGATATTTTGGCTGCAAACAAGACAAAAATCTAAGTAAGAAAAGCATTTTTTGCAGTGCACCTGTAGTCTCTCACATTACTGCAAAAAAAAGGCTTATCTTACTTAGTATTTTTGTCTTGTTTCCAGTCAAAATATCTAAACATTCTTCAATTCTTAAAAGTAAAATGTATATCTTGTTTTCAGAAAAAAGAAGACAAAATTAAGTGAGTTTTTGTTTGAAACAAGCAAAAAAAAAAAAAATAGATTATTTTGATTGTTTGACTTTTTTTTTTTTTTTTACTTGTCTAGAAAATCCTTCCTGATTTAAGAATTTTTATATATTTTGGCTGGAAACAAGACAAAAAATCCAAGTAAGATTTTTTTGCACTGTGTGGAGTACTTGTGGATTATTGTGATGTTTTTATCAGCTGTTTGGACTCTCATTCTGACGGCACCCATTCACTCCAGAGGATCCATTGGTGAGCAAGTGATGGAAAGACACATTTGTACAAATCAGATGAAGAAACAAACTCAAATGCATCTTAGATTGCTTAAGAGTGAGCACATTTCCAGCACATTTTTATTTTTAATTTTTTTGGTAAACTATTCCTTTAAGTCAAGCGTCTTACTAGAAAGCAGAGTATCAGATCATCAGCAGTTGCAGTGTTGTGCAGCTGTGTTTCGCACATGCAAACCACATTTTTCTTCAGAAAAATCTAGATTAGATACTCATCTAGTTTGTTCTCTAAAGTTTTTTCCCACTGTCATGTTCAAGTCGGCACAGAGCCAGACCTGCATTCTCTTCTGGGAAACCAAACGTCTGCAAGAGGTCAAGACGAGATCACAGACAGGTTTCTGCACATCAGAAGCCGATATGACGTGCATCGGTGTAATTGTGTCTCCTCACGCTTTGACGGACAGAAAAATACACTCAAATCAACAGAATGTGAATTTGCTTCTGCGCAGCAACCCTAAATCTTTTCGCTTTTGGCTTGGAAAAATACATGCAACAAATGCAATTTGTTAAAAAAAAATTAAAATCAATGAAGTGTTGATTGCAGAATTGCATTTAGATTTCTTATCACATGTTATAACAAACGCAGAAAACGGCCCTAGTAAGCTTAAAATAAAATAATTAAATAAAATAAGTTGTTTTAATGCATTCAAATAATTTGACTAAATTTGAGAAATACTCATAGTGCCCTAATTACATCATTTTTGTTATACTTTTACAATAATAAATTGCTGTTAAGTTTCACGATTTTAATTAATTAAACATGTTTTTGAAAAATATTTAATTTAGCCTTTAAAAAAATGAGTAAGGTAAAGGAGTAAAGAAAAGTTAAAACAGAGAAAACGGAATTTGGAGAGAAAAAAATTTAAATTGGGAAAAATAAAACTTGCAACCAAATATTTACCTAATTCATAAACGACACTTAGCTTGTTTTTTTTCTGTGTAGTCAAAACACAATTTTAAAAATGCTATTTTTAATCTGATTTACTGGGAATTTTTTTTTGCTTGTTTAATTTATTTAAATATGTAATTATATTTAAATGTTTAATTAATTTACATATTTTAAATGTATTTAAATGTATGAATTTTTGTGAAACTTACAAATAAAAAATGCTATTTTTAATCTAATTTATTAGGGAAAAAAATCGTTAGTTTAATTTATTTAAATATGTAATTATATTTAAATGTTTAATTAATTTAAATATTTTAAATGTATTTAAATTTATGAATTTTTGTGAAATTTACAAATAAAAAAATTATATTTTTAATCTTATATATAATATTTAATTATATTTAAATGTTTAATTAATTTAAATATTTTAAATGTATTTAAATTTATGAATTTTTGTGAAATTTACAAATAAAAAAATTATATTTTTAATCTTATATATAATATTTAATTATATTTAAATGTTTAATTAATTTACATATTTTAAATGTATTTAAATTTATGAATTTGCTGTTCGTTGTTGCCGTATGCTTTGAGTTTGGGCTCCGTCAAGTCAATTTAATATTGTCTAATTTACAAACGAAAATCTAATTTTTACACCATCATTTACGTTTCTTATAACGTGTGAATATATCCCTTGTAGTGTTTTAAAACTAAAACAACCAGAGTACCTTGTTAACACTAGTTTTGTTTTGAATTCCCGATCCCGCTAGCTTATAGCCCATTAGCATCACCAGCGTGGTTGCCGCTACTCTTGCTTGCGTTGTTTATACACACACACACTACCATTGTTTACTAACTGTTACTTGCTTTAATGGCAAATTTGTGTCTACCTTTGAATACAGGTGATGACACGTTCGAGCTGCACTCGGTGCAGGTGGAGCTGGAGGCCGTGGAGAAGCAGATCCGCCAGCTCCTGGAGAGGCAGGCCGAGCTGAGGGCAGCTCTGGAATCCTCTCGGGTAAGTATACTGCGCGATACTAACACTCCTACCACTTCCACTCCTTGTGCTTCTCTGTGCAGGCCCTCTGCACCCAGGACGCGCTCTTCCCAGATGTCCTTCACTCCGGCGCCGGGACACCACGGACCCTGGGTGCAGCAGCAGCGGAAGACGCGAGCCAGGCCACGGACGATGACCTCTCCCCCTCCGCCGCCCCCGGTCTTCGAGATCTCCACCCGGAACCGCTTCGCTCCCCTCCGCGAGACGGAACGCGACGCTGTGATCGTCGGAGATTCCATCGTCAGGTACGTTCGTGCTACTTTAGCTAAAGGTAATGTGCAAACTCATTGTTTCCCTGGTGCTCATGTTCTCGATGTTTCTGCGCAGATACCCGCAATCCTGAAGGACGAGAGCGTGAACGACATCAGGCTGCGGCAGACGGAGGTCTTGAAGCGGGACTTCGGCAGCCTGATCGAGACGGTTCGCAGCACGGCGCCCGAGACGAGGATCATCGTGTCAGGACCGCTTCCCACGTATCGACGTGGGCACGAAAGGTTCAGTAGACTTTTTGCTCTAAATGAATGGTTATTGACATGGTGTAAAGAACAGAAACTGCTCTTTGTTAATAATTGGAATCTTTTCTGGGAGCGTCCTAGGCTTTTCCGTGCTGATGGCCTGCACCCCAGCAGAGTCGGCGCAGAACTGCTGTCGGACAACATCTCCAGGACGCTGCGCTCCATTTGACTAGTAAGCCGATTCCCAAATAACTGCTATGATGGTTTTTGCTCTGAACACTTAAATGATAGCACTAGTGCTGTCCAATCTATAAATACTGTGTCTGTTCCTCGAATAGTGAGGTCAAAACATACAGTTAATGCAGGATCTAGAAAAAATCTGATCGTGATTAACCCGGAAAAATGCAAAATAAACGAACAAAAAACATTTTTAAAGTTTGGGCTTCTAAACATTAGATCACTCGCACCCAAAGCAGTTATTGTAAATGAAATGATCACAGATAATAGTTTTGATGTACTCTGCTTGACTGAAACCTGGCTAAAACCAAATGATTATATTGGTCTAAATGAGTCTACTCCACCAAGCTACTGTTATAAGCATGAGCCCCGTCAGATTGGTCGTGGCGGTGGTGTCGCAACAATATATAGTGATATTCTCAATGTAACTCAGAAAAAAGGATACAAGTTTAATTCCTTTGAAATACTTTTGCTTAAAGTTACTCTGTCAGATTTGCAAAAAAAATCTGTCTTATCTCTTATTTTAGCTACTGTGTATAGACCACCAGGGCCATATACAGACTTTCTAAAAGAATTTTCAGATTTCCTTTCCGACCTGTTGGTTAATTTTGATAAAGCACTAATTGTCGGAGACTTTAACATTCACGTCGATAATACAAGTGATGCCTTAGGGCTTGCGTTTACTGACCTATTAAATTCTTTTGGAGTCAAGCAAAATGTCACCGGGCCCACTCATCGTTTCAATCATACGCTAGATTTAATTATATCGCATGGAATTGATCTTACTGACATAGATATCGTACCTCAAAGCGATGATGTTACTGACCATTTCCTTGTATCATGCACGCTGCGTATGACTGATATTAACTATATCGCTCCGCGCTACCGTTTGGGCAGAACCATTGTTCCAGCCACCAAACATTTATTTACAAGTAACCTGCCCGATTTATCTCAACTGCTCTGTGCACCCAGTAATACACAGGATCTAGACAAATTAACTAGCAACATGGACACTATCTTCTCTAATACGTTAGAAGCTGTTGCCCCCATCAAATTGAAAAAAGTTAGAGAAAAATGTACTGCGCCATGGTACAACAGTACTACCCATTCTCTCAAGAAAGAAACTCGTAATCTTGAGCGCAAATGGAGAAAAACTAATTTGGAAGTTTTTAGAATTGCGTGGAAAAACAGTATGTCCAGCTATAGACAGGCTCTAAAAGCTGCCAGGGTCGAGCACATACGCAAACTCATAGAAAATAACCAAAACAATCCAAGGTTTTTATTTAGCACAGTGGCCAGATTAACAAATAATCAGATGCCGCCCGACCGAAATATTCCTTTACAGTTTAATAGTAATGACTTTATGAATTTTTTCACTGATAAAATAGATAACATCAGAAATACAATAACCAGCGTAGATTCTACAGCGTCTAATACGTCAATTTCCTTTGTCACACCCAAAGAAAACCTGCAGTGCTTTACCACTATAGGACAGGAAGAGCTAAATAAATTTATCAGTACGTCTAAACCAACAACATGCCTATTAGATCCTGTACCCACTAAATTACTGAAAGAGTTGTTACCTGTAGCAGAAGAACCGCTCCTCAATATTATTAACTCATCGTTATCTTTAGGTCATGTCCCAAAATCATTCAAGTTAGCGGTTATTAAGCCTCTTATTAAGAAACCACAACTAATGAACTAATGACCCTAATGAACTAGGAAATTACAGACCTATTTCTAATCTTCCGTTTATGTCTAAAATTTTAGAAAACGTTGTATCTGCTCAATTATGCTGCTTTTTGCAAAAAAATGATATCTATGAAGAATTTCAATCAGGTTTCAGGCCCCATCATAGCACAGAAACTGCACTTGTAAAAATCACTAATGACTTACTTCTTGCGTCAGACCAAGGCTGCATCTCATTGCTAGTTTTACTTGACCTTAGTGCTGCGTTTGACACTATAGACCATGACATACTAATAGATCGACTACAAAACTATGCAGGTATTCAAGGGCAGGCTTTAAGATGGTTTAGATCCTACCTGTCTGATCGCTACCACTTTGTTTACTTAAACGGGGAGTCTTCTCAATTATCACCAGTAAAGTATGGAGTGCCACAAGGATCTGTCCTAGGTCCTCTGCTTTTCTCAATATACATGTTGCCCCTTGGCAATATTATTAGGAATTATGGAATTAGTTTCCATTGTTATGCTGATGATACTCAACTATATATCTCAACAAGACCAGATGAAACTTCTAAATTATCAAAGTTAACAGAGTGTGTTAAAAATGTAAAAGACTGGATGACCAATAATTTTCTCCTATTAAATTCAGATAAGACAGAGATATTACTTATCGGACCAAAAATTAATACACAAAATCTCTTGGATTACAATTTGCAACTAGATGGATGTACTGCTGCTTCCTCTACAGTCAAAAGTCTGGGTGTTATATTAGACAGCAACTTGTTTTTTGAAAATCATATTTCCCATGTTACAAAAACAGCATTCTTCCATCTTAGAAACATTGCCAAGCTGCGAAACATGTGACCTGTTTCTGATGCAGAAAAGTTAGTTCATGCATTTATGAGCTCTCGACTGGACTATTGTAATGCATTGCTAGGTGGTTGTCCTGCATCTTCAATAAACAAGCTGCAGTTAGTCCAAAATGCAGCTGCTAGAGTCCTTACCAGGTCTAGAAAATATGACCATATTACCTCAATTTTAAAGTCTCTACACTGGCTTCCTATTAGGTTCCGTACCAACTATAAAATACTACTTCTTACCTATAAGGCCCTAAATGGTTCAGCTCCTGCGTACCTAACTAGTCTTCTACCTCGCTACAATCCATCACGCTCCCTAAGGTCGCAAAACTCAGGACTCTTGGTAGTACCTAGAATAGCAAAGTCCACTAAAGGAGGTAGAGCTTTTTCACATTTGGCTCCCAAACTCTGGAATAGCCTTCCTGATAATGTTCGGGGTTCAGACACACTCTCTCTGTTTAAATCTAGATTAAAGACACATCTTTTTAGCCAGGCATTCACATAATGCATCTCATAATCTTTTACTGCTGTTATATCTGATCAAGTGCACATTATGAATCCTTAGCTTTGGTTGAACAAATCCTTTTGCTTGGTTTGAACAGCAGCTACGCTAATTATGTTCCTATTGTTCTCTGTTTCTGCCACGGGATTGACATCCCGTGGTAACTAGGAATAACACAAGCTACAGTCTGGATCAGGAACACCGAAGAAGAGATGATGATGCCAACCCCTTGGAGGACTTTAGATGATATCAGCCCTGAAACACCATACATCACTACCCAATTTTACTACAGTGATTTGATTGCAACATATAATCATTAATGTTAACATTATACAAATTGTACAAACTTTAATTATTGTACAAATTCTAATTTAACAAACGTTATTGTACAAACTTTAATTATTGTAGAAACTTTAATTTAACAAACTTTAATTATTGTACAAACTTTTAATTTGCTGTTAAGCTGCTTTGAAACGATTTGTTTCGTGAAAAGCGCTATACAAATAAACTTGACTTGACTTGACTTGTGTGAAACTTACAAATAAAAAATGCTATTTTTCATCTAATTTATTGCAAAAAAATATTTTGTTTAATTTATTTAAATATGTAATTATATTTAAATGTTTAATTTAAATATTTTAAATGTATTTATATTTATGAATTTGTATACAATTGGAATTGGAAGTCAATGCATCCAGTGGATTGTAATGGTTTTAGAAACGGTCTCAAAACAGCCCTCTTTAGCTCGTCTGACTGTCTTTTATTGACACGCTTTGAGAAAAACCAGAAGGAGCGGCGATGCTCCGATGGGAATCTGTCGTGTTTGAGGACTTGAGTCTGTAATTCCGATCGGAATGTTTGGTCTGGGTGGAGTGACGCTTCCAGACCCTCCCCCACATTCAGGAACACTATTCCTGGATCGGAGGAATCTTCAACACAGGACTGTGAGAGAGTCCACAAGCACACCCTAAACACACACACACACACACACACACCCTAAACACACGATTAGATAACCCTGGATCAGCGCTATGAGACGGGAGGAGCAGATTGAGCAGAACACGTTCTGCCGCACAGATTAAAGGTTTAACAACAGTTTCTGCTTATTTAGGCTCTGTTCAGACTGGCACACTAACACCATTACTGCAGTATGCAGCTTATTCATGGACTCACTAATTATATTGAAATCTGTGCTAGTCCTGAACTGTCTATACAGTATAATGGATTTGAAAAAGCTATTTATATTAGCAAATTACAAATGAACCATTTTTAAATCCAAATTTGTTTCAAAGTTGTTCTCTTGACACAAATTAGGAATGAATATTGTTGAGTAACTTTTTTTTTAATTAAAACATTTATTTAAGTAGATTTATATATATATAATTTTTTGACAGTCTGGTTAAAAAAATGAGTCAAGAAAAGAAACAAAATAAAGTTATGAAAGAATATGGTGATTTGTGAGAAACTTACGAAATAAAAAAATGCTATTTTTATTTGCACATTTTTATTTAAATGCTATTTATTTTTAATATTTTAAATGCATTTAAATTTATGAATTTGTGAGAAACTTACAAATAAAAAAATGCTATTTTTAATCTAATTTATTGGAAAAAAATCCTTAGTTTAATTTATTTAAATATTTAATTAATTTAAGTATTTTAAATGTATTTTAATTTATGAATTTGTGTGAAACTTACAAATAAAAAAAAATGCTATTTTTAATATAATTTATCAAAAAAAAATCCTGTTTAATTTATTTAAATATGTCATTATATTTAAATGTTTAATTAATGTAAATATTTTAAATGTATTTAAATTTATGAATTTGTGTGAAACTTACAAATAAAAAATATATATATTTTTAATCTTATATATAATATTTAATTATATTTAAATATTTAATTAATTTAAATATTTTAAATGTATTTAAATTTATGAATTTGTGTGAAACAAATAAAAAAAAAAATGATATTTTTAATCTAACTTATTGGGAAAATAATACTTAGTTTAATTTATTTAAACTAAGGATTTTATTTTAGTTTTTTCCCCCCAATAAATTAGATTAAAAATAGCATTTTTTATTTGTAAGTTTCTCACAAATCACCATATTCATTCATAACTTTTTTCCTTTTTCTTTTCTTGACTCATTTTTTTAACCAGATTGTCAAAAAAAATTATTAAAAAAATGTATCAATTTAAGCAAATGTTTCCTGAATGCTGAATGAACAGAAGCAACATAAAACACACTATTAATGCTATTTTGTTTTCTTTTCTTGACTCGTTACTTGATATGATTTTTTTTTTTTTTTTAATTAAAAGTTGGATTAAAACAGCAATGATGCTGAAAATTCAGCTTTGCACCACAGGAATAAATTATATTTTAAAGTATATTAAAATAGAAAACCACCGTTTTAAATTGCATTAACAATTTTACAATATTACATTTTTTTCTATATTTTTATTCAAATAAACAGCCTTTATGAGCAGAAAAGTCTCCTTCAAAAAGCATTAAAAATCGTACTGATCCCAAAGTGTATATATTGTGAGTCACTGGGCGTCTGCAAGGTATCCGTCCAGAATGCTTGATGGACAGCGACGCTGAATAAATAATAAATAAGCTTTTAAATGCAGTAGGTGTGTGAGACCTGAGCGGAAACGGCTGACTGAAAATAATGAAAAACGCCAGTTCATTTGAAATGAATGAATCTTTTCAAAAACAATAGCAAAGCAATCTGAACTAAAATGCAAACTGTTGCTTTAATGTGGATTTGCCTCATTTCTGACTGCAGCAGTTCCACTAATGAAAGCCAAACACATGAGGATCTCACATTCATAATGCATGA
Organism: Cirrhinus molitorella; assembly: GCA_033026305.1. Lineage (NCBI taxonomy): Eukaryota > Metazoa > Chordata > Actinopteri > Cypriniformes > Cyprinidae > Cirrhinus > Cirrhinus molitorella. The sequence goes on from CM065127.1 coordinate 1,717,708, forward strand.
GCGTAAATGAGGACAATCATCAGAGAGACGTAACGACGAGGAAGACAACGTCAGCGACAAACCATACGAGCTTTACTAGAACACATATCAGTCATGTTCACTAGTTCATTTCAGGGTTATTATTGTTAACTGAAACCAGAAAAAACGGCAACAGTTTAAAGTAAATTAAATAAATATATAAAAAATTACTCCAATAAAATAGAATTAACTTAAAACATAAAATATAACAAGAAAATAAAAAAGTTTAAATGTTTTATTTTAGCTTATATTAGACATTTTTGGTAAACTGTTACTTGAAGTAAAATAGTAATATTTAATTAATCATTTAATGTAACAAATATATTAAAGTAAATAAAAAACAAACACATATATAACAATTATTTAAAATAAATTAAATAAATAAATAAAAATAAGCTAAAATAAAATAAAAACATTTTTGTAAAATATCATAAAATGAAAAAAATATAATTAACTGGAAAAATACATATTAAACTAAAAATATAAATATAATAACCTGAAACATAAACATTTTATTTGACATTATTTTTATGCTTTTTTATATTTGCCAAGGGCAAGATTTCTTGTTTAACCTGAAGTACTGACATAACTAAAACTAAATAAACAAAAGCTAATAAATAAAAAGCAATACAAATTATATATCATAAAATATCATAATAAATAATAAATTGAAATAAAATATATTAACAATAAAAAAAATAATAACATTTTATTTTAGCTTATATTACAAAATTTTTGGTCAATTGTGTTACTTGAAGTAAAATAGCAATAACTCATTAATAATTTAAATTAAATTTAACAGATATATCAAAGTAAATAACAAACAAACAAATATGTAAAATAAATAAATAAATAAATAAAAATAGCTTATTTTATTTAACATTTTTGTAAAATATCATAAAATGAAAAAAATATAATAAACTGATATTACAAACCTGAAATGTAAACATTTTATTTTACATTATTTATTTATTTTTGCCAAGGCAAGATTTCTGAAAGTACTGAAATAAATACAACTAAATAAACAAAAGCTAATAAACAAAAAGCAATACAAATTATACAGACATTAAAAAAAAAACTGAAAGAAAGTTAGCTTATTTATTTATTTATTTATTTATTTATTTATATCATAAAATATCTTAAAATTAAAAAAATATAATAAACTGAAATAAAATAAAATATGATGTGGCAAGGCAAAATGTCTTGTTTTTCTGAAATAACTAAAGCTACATAAAAGAAAGCTAAAAATAAATTATACAGACATTAAAATAAAAATGACAAAAACACACACAAAAAAACTGTAACTGAACCTCAAGTGAAATATAGTAATAAAATCGAATTCAAAATATTAACAAAAATCAGTGATCAATGAGTATCTAGCCATGTCTACTTGGCTGATTAACAAAAGTGCGTCTTTTGTATTTGGTAAACATCATACATCTTTCATTAAATTGTGTTAATTAGTTCATTAATAGAAAAAGCACAACTATCTGTAATAGTCTTATAATTAATATGAACTCATAAAAGCAACATATACATAGAGTTACATAAAATACAAACACATTTTTGTTATCAGGACGATTTTTTTCCGTCAGTCACTAGCAAAAGTAATCGAAATAGTAAAAGCAAAAGAAATCTGTGATCATCTGTGGTTGCAAGAGCACAAGTGTTCAGCAGACCTTATTAAAGCCCTATTAATCACCGACGGATTACAGCGTCATCAGAGACATCGGCCCCTCTGGACCCCAGGGACACAGCGGAGGATTACAGGGGTCAGCGGCCCTTGAAAAGTTTGGGATCAGTAAGATTTTGAATGCTTTTTAAAGGAGACTTTTCAGTTCATCAAGGCTGCATTTATTTGATTAAAAACACAGAAAGAAATGGTAAAATTGTGAAATGTTAATGCAATTTAAAATAGTGGTTTTCTATTTGAATATACTTTAAAATATTATTTATTCCTGTGATGCAAAGCTGAATTTTCAGCATCATTACTCCAGTCTTCAGAGTCACATGATCCTTCAGAAATCATTCTAATGATTTATTCTGATTTATTATTTATGATTTTTTTGGAATCTGTGATACTTTTTTTAGGATTCTTTGATCAATAAAATGTTAAAAAGAACTGCATTTATTTAAAATAGAAAACTTTTGTAAGTAAAATAGCAATAATTTATTAATCATTTAAAATAAATGTAATATATGTAATATATTCAAGTAAATAACAAGGGAACAAATATATAACAAATATTTAAAATAAAATAAATAAATATATAAAATTTAAAAAAGCTCAAATAAAACAAATAAAAAAAAGTCTTTTATTTTAGCTTATAATAAACTAAAAATATAAAATATAACAACCTAAAACATAAACATTTTATTTTACATTATTTTTATTTTTCTTTGCCAAGGCAATATTTAATGTTTTTTCTTTAGTTCAACCTGAAGTACTGAAAATGATTAATGAATCATTTAAATTACATTTAACAAATATATTAAAGTAAATAACAAACAAACAAATATATAACAAATATTTAAAATAAATAAATAAATACATAAATAAAAATAAGCTAAAATAAAACAAAAACTGAAAAAATATATATATTTTTTTTTTTTTTTTGCTTATTTTATTTTACATTTTGTAAAATGAAAAAAAAAAACAACAACAAAAAAACTGAAAATATACAATATAATAACCTGAAACATTATTTTTTTTTATATTTGCCAAGGCAAGATTTCTTGTTTTTCTTTAGTTTAATTTTGGGAATCAGTAAGATTTTTAAAGGAGACTTTTCTGCTCATGAAGGCTGCGTTTATTTGATTAAAAATACAGAAAAAACTGTAATATTGTAAAATGTTAACGCAATTTAAAATATAATTTATTCCTGTGATGCAAACCTGAGTTTTTAGCATCATTACTCCAGTCTTAAAATAAGAAAACTTTTGTAACAATAAACACCTCGTTCAAAGTTTAGGGTCAGTGCATTTTTTCCTTTATTCTCTCTTTGAAAGAAATGAATACTTCTATTCAGCACTGTGTTAAACTGATCAAAAGTGACAGTAAAGACTTATATTGTTAGAAAAGATTTCTATTTTAAATATGCTGTTCTTTTAAATTTTTATATTCAAAGAATCCTGAAAAAAGTATCACAGGTTACAAAAAAATTAAGCAGCACAACTGTTTTCAACACTGATAATAAAAGTGATAAATCAGTATATTGGAATGATTTCTGAAGGATCATGTGACAGTAATGATGCTGAAAATTCAGCTTTGATCACAGAAATAAATTACAGTTTAACATAGATTCACATAAAAGACAGCTATTTGAAATTAGAATAATATTTCACATTTTTACTCTATTTTTGATCAAATAAATGCAGCAAATCAGCATATTAGAAAGATTTCTGAAGGATCATGTGACAGTAATGATGCTGAAAATTCAGCTTTGCATCACAGAAATAAATTGTATTTTAAAGTATATTCAAATAAAAAAACTGTTATTTTGAATTGCAATAATATTTCAGAATTTTACTTTTAAGCAGCAGTGAGACTTTTTAAGCAGAAGAGGCTTTTAAGCAGCAGTGTATGTGAGCACAGTAAGATTTGGTGTCTGATTAATCAGTCAATCATCTGAACATCTGAATGTGACACAACATCCCGTCCGAAGGCTTCAGGAAGGAATTTACAGCAGCAGCTGTCATTAAAACTCACAGAGATACTATTAAAACAAGAGCCGTCTCTCATCCTCCCCCTCAAACCACGCAACCTGAAACCGAGGGCCGTGATGAGGTGTCATTATATACCGCTGGCCAAACGTAATGACAGAACACATAAAAGACAGGATACAAAGACAGAGACGGACGCGTCTCACTCCCTCCCCCACATCTGACCGGCTGCATTTCCTCTTCCTGATGTCAGCGCTGACTGTCAGATCAGGGTTTGGAAATGAAAACAAACACAAAAACACTCTGCTTTTCTGATCACAATCAGACTGATGCCTTTAAAGCATTACTCCACTTTCAGAATCAAAATTTCCTGATCATTTTCTCACCCCAATGCCATCCAAGATGTTCATGTCTTTCTTTCGGTCGCAAAGAAATTACGTTTTTTGATTAAAACATTCCAGGATTTTTCTCCATATAGTGGACTTCAATGGTGCACAGCGTATTAAAGGTTAAAAATTTAGTTTCAGTGCAGCTTAAAAAAAAAGAGAGAGCTCTAAATGATCCAAGCAGAGGAATAAGGGTCTTATCTAGCAAAACCATCAGTCATTTTCTTTAAAAAATTATATTTATACACTTTTTAACCACAAATGCTTGTGAAGTGCGCTCTGGTTCAATAGAGTTAGGGTATGTCAAAAAACTCCCATCTCATTTTCTCCTCCAACTTCAAAATCATCAGAGCATTTGTGGTTAAAAAGGATATAATTTGTATATTTTTTGCTGGATAAGACCCTTATTCTTCGGCTGGGATCGTTTAGAGCCGTTTGAAGCTGCAGTGAAACTACATTTAGATTTTTCTCCATATAATGGACTTCAATGGTGCTCAACGGATTAAAGGTTAAAAATGCAGTTTCAATGCAGCTTTAAAAGGGCTCTAAACGAACCCAGCTGTCATTTTCTTTAAAAAAAAAAAAAAAAAAAAAAAAAAAAATATATATATATATATATATATATATTTATACACTTTTTAACCTCAAATGCTCATCAAGTGCACTCTGGTTCAAGACAGTTAGGGTAGCAGCTTTAAAAGGGCTCTAAACGAACCCAGCTGTCATTTTCTTTAAAAAAAAAAAAAAAAATATATATATATATATATATATATATATATATATATATATACACATTTATACACTTTTTAACCTCAAATGCTCATCAAGTGCACTCTGGTTCAAGACAGTTAGGGTACGTCAAAAAACTCCCATCTTATTTTCTCTTCCAACTTCAAAATCATCCGACATCACCATATTACCCTTTTTTATAAAGGGTTTTTGATCTTCTTTGCATGTTCACTTTGTAAACACTGGGTTGGTACTTCTGCAGCGATGTAGAGCCATTTTAATGTTGGAGGAGAAAATAAGATGGGAGTTTTTTGACGTACCCTAACTGTCTTGAACCAGAGTACACAGAGTTCACACAGAGCTAGACAAGACGAGCAGAGCATTTGTGGTTAAAAAGTATGTAATTTGTATATTTTTCGTATATTATTTGCTGGATAAGACCCTTATTCCTCGGCTGGGGTCGTTTAGAGTCCTTTGAAGCGGCAGTGAAACTGCATTTGATTTTTCTCCATATAATGGACTTCAATGGTGCTCAATGGATTAAAGGTTAAAAATGGAGCTTCAAAGATCTCTAAACGATCCCAGCAGAGGAATAAGGGTCTTATCTAGCCAAACCATCTGTCATTTTCTTTTAAAAAATAATATTTATACACTTTTTAGCCTCAAATGCTCATCAAGTGCACTCAAGACAGTTAGGGTATGTCAAAAAACTCCCATCTCATTTTCTCCTCCAACTTCAACATCATCATACATTGCTGTTTTGCCTTTTTCATGAAGGGTGTTTGATCTTCTTTGCATTTTCACTTTGTAAACACTGGGTTGGTACTTCTGCAGCGATGTAGGACCATTTTAAAGTTGGAGAAAATGAGATGAGAGTTTTTTGACGTACCCTAACTGTCTTGAACAGGAGTACACAGAGTTCACACAGAGCTAGACAAGACCAGAGCATTTGTGGTTAAAAAGTATATCATTTGTATATTTTTCACTGGATGAGACCCTTATTCCTTGGCTGGGAGCGTTTAGAGCCCTTTGAAGCTCCAGTGAAACTGCATTTTGATTTTTCTCCATATAGTGGACTTCAATGGTGCTCAACGGATTAAAGGTTAAAAATGGAGCTTCAATGCAGCTTCAAAGATCTCTAAACGGTCCCAGAAGAGGAATAACGGTCATATCTAGCGAAACCATTTGTCATTTTCTTTAAAAAAATTAATATTTATACACTTTTTAGCCTCAAATGCTCATCAAGTGCACTCTTGTTCAAGACAGTTGGGTATGTCAAAAAACTCCCATCTCATTTTCTCCTCCAACTTCAACATCATCATACATCACTGTTTTACCATTTTTTCTAAAGGGTGTTTAATCTTCTTTGCATGTTCACTTTGTAAACACTGGGTCGGTATTTCTGCAGCGATGTAAAGAATCTTTCTGCACCGGTTTGGTTCCAATCGGGCAAAAAATCAACTCAATCAAAATCAACTTGAGGCACATTGCATCACAATCCTGAAAACTAAAATCATAAGCAGGAAGCATCTCTCTCTGGCTTCTCCTCCAGTCTGTCTCTCTCTGTGGTGAGGATTGTCTGTTTCCAGAAGGCTGCTCTATATTGGGAGAGCAGAATGGATGTTGTCTCTATAAATAAGAGGCTACAGGCCTTTAATCACATCAGAGGCACTGACTCTCAGCAGCACGTCAACAGACAGAGATTCACTCCACAGAAGTCCTCAAATCAAACAGAATCCATTCACTGGCCATTTCATTCATCAGCCACATCTTATTTTGGCCTGTCACCATCTTTGCGCTGATAATTCATTTCCATACAAATGTATATTTTTTTTAACTTAATTAATTAATTAATTTATTTATTTTCCTTTGTTCATGTCACAGTGTAAGAATTATATAATTATAATTATTTTCTTTAATGCTGTGAAAATTATATATATTTATACAATTCATAATATAATATAATATAATATATAGATTTTTTTGACATTTAAGCTTTTTAAACTTCCATTATTCGGATGGCAAAATGTGACCATTATAGTTTGTGTCTTTGTCTTTGAATTAGATTTTATTTGTATATTTTTCTACTCATTTTTCATGTTAATTTTAGTTAATTATAGTTTTATTAACTTTCTTGTGTGTTTTGCTATTTTTATTAGTGTTTGTTGTTTTTTAAAAGTCTATATATTTTTTATTAATGTTTTATTTCAGTTGGAGTTTTAGTTATTTTAGTACATAAAGTTAAACTAATATTTTGAATTTGAATTTATTTTATATTTTCTGCTTTTGTGTTAATTTTTCAAAAAGTTTATCAACTCTTCTGTGTTTTTGCCATTTTTAGTAGTTTCTGTTGTTTTTAAAAGTCTCTCTCTCTCTCTCTCTCTCTCTCTATATATATATATATATCTATAGGAAACTTTTAAATAAAATTTTCTTTGAAATAAAAATAAAATCACTGAAATACAAATTAATAAAAAAACTATATAGACTTTTAAAACAACAAACACTAATAAAATGGCAAAAAACGCACAACAGAGTTAATAAAACCTTAACTAATATTAACATGAAAGCAGAAAATATTAAATAAAATCAACTTCAAAATTAGTTTAACTGTAATAAAATTAAAACTAAAACTGCAACTGAAAAAAAAAAAACTGAACTTATAATGCAATGCATTCTGATGTTTTCATATATATATATATATATATATTTTTTTTCAGTTGCAGTTTTAGTTTTAAAGTTTTATTAACTCTGTTGTGCGTTTTTGCCATTTATGCAGTTTTTATTATTGTTTTTATTTCAGTTGCAGTTTTAGTTATTTTAATACACTAAACTAATAGTGTTAAACTAATATTTTGAATTTGATTTTATGACTATATACTGCTTTCATGTTAATTTAATTTTAGTTAAAGTTTTATTAACTCTGTTGTGTGTTTTTGCCATTTCTTTAACTAGTGTTAGTTGTTTTTATTAATTTTTATTTCATTTGCAGTTTTAGTTATTTTAGCACATCAAGTTAACCAAGTTTCTTTTTTTACATTTCAAGTAACATTTTTAATAGTGTCATTTTCAGTTTAAGTCAACCGTAGTTCATTTATTTGTTATTTGTTCAAATATTATTATGTCAAATGTTTGTAGAAAACAGATTAAAATCAAGTTGTCACATGACAGATGCAAAATGGTTGCATGATGACATTACAGACACTTGCACACTAGAAAAACTACAAGAAGCAATCGATAGACAGGAACGCATTAGATGAGTTTTGGGAGTGTGAAAACATCAGAATGCATTGCATTATAAGTTCAGGTTTTGACACATTAGCTGCGTATCAGCTCTTTCCTCACACAGCTACTGTACGGCCCGTCACACGCGTGCACAAACACTCCCACGCGTTCGCTGACAAATATGGGCCAAATGTCTCTTTACACGGCCTGGACGCCGGCCAAAGTCGACTCAGCGTTTGGCAGCAGCGGAAGAGAGCAAATAAGTAAAGCCAAGTGTCCGGCTCTGAGCCAGAACACACGCAGAGAGCAAAACGGCAGCGGACGGGAGACGTTACAACTCAAAACCAACACAAACACACACAAACCTGCGGAAAAGTGCCACTGATCCATCAAAGCCTGCTGAGCTTCCTAAACACTGCTTGCAAACTAATATATGAATGAAGCTGAGTCAATGTTAGGTTCACATGGTTTCAGAAATGCTACAAAAGCTTCAACTTCTCTCATTTGACCACTTCTACAACATGGGAAATCAACCAAAGCATCAGAAAATTACTATTCTGTTAACATCTTAATTATTTAACAAATAATTCAGTCTGATGACATGAAATGCTTTAGAATCACAGCAAAAAAATGACCTTTCCTCAGTATTTTTTGTCGCTTTCCAGTACATTTTTAAATCAATATGCATTTACTTAAGGAGCAAAATTAATTCAGATATTAAGTGTTGTTTACTGAAAATATATCAAAATTCTATAAAAATATCTGTCCCTGCATCCAGAGAAGTTTAATTTAACTTAATTTAAAAGAAAACAATTATTTTTCTGACCCTTCATTTCAGTATTTATTTTTATTTTTATTTTTATTATTATTATTTTTTTTTTTTTGGAAAACAAGACTTGAAAATAACTTAAAATATGAAGTCTTATTTTCTGAAAAAGTATGAAACTTAAGTGAGATTTTGCTTAAAACAAGAAAAATTACTTAATGAAAGATGGAAAATAATATTTTTTTCCCCTTTGAATTAAGTTTATTTTTCCTGTTTTCAAGGAAAACTCACTTAATTTTAAAACATTTTTCAGTGCACAAGAATTGAGAATTAAAATGACTTAGAAAATGTATAAAAATAAATTGCTCAAATTATATATATATATATATATTTTTTTTTTCCCCTGAAAACAAGACCTAATATTTTTCTGACTCCATAGATTGATATTTTTTCTTGTTTTAAACATAAATTTAATTCATTTTGATATTTCTTTTTTTTTTCCTGAAAAAGTATGAAACTTAAGTGAGATTTTGCTTAAAACAAGAAAAATTACTTGATAATGAAGAACAAAAAATAATATTTTTCCCCTTTTGATTAAGTTTATTTTTCTTGTTTTAAGGATAAACTCACTTAAAATGTTTTTTTTTTCAGAAAATGACTTGAGAACCAAAATGAATCAAGATATCTGCTCGTTTTTTGTGTTTTCTTGTTTTTGAAACAAGAAAAAACATCAGAAAACTCAGCATGCTTCTCCCTTTGAATTAAGTTTACTTTTCTTTTTTTAAACTTCAACTCACTTCATTCTGATTCCGACTTCTGGTTTTTCTTTTGAAAATAAGCATAAATTCTCTTGCTTTTATCATGAACTAAATGCATCTTGATTTATGAACGCTGAGACATTTGCCATCATGATCTCTGGAAAACAAAACAAAAACACAGCTATAAAAAAGAAAGCACAAGCTCTTACCACTTTAAAGTGATCCTCGTAGCTCCAGTCCGCTTGACCGTTAGGAGAAGCCGCCGGCGGTCGCCCGACGGGTGAGAGATCGTCCTCGGGTTCCTGTTTGACCCTAACGGCGGGCGACGGAGCTCTCTGTGCGTCCGTGGCGGACGCTGGGTCCGAGAAGCTCCCGAACGGCCGTCCGGCGATACGGATGGCTCCCTGCTGCAGCGCCAGCGTCTGCTTTCTGAGGAACTCCAAGCCGCTGGCTGGCCTGTCATCTTCCTCGCTGCCTTCATCGCCCTCCATCATCCCATCATCATCGTCCTCCTCATCCGATTCCCGGCCCCGTTCCTCTTCGTCCTCGCGTTCCGAGTCCAAACTGCTTTGGGACGGCTGTCCGCTCCCCACAATGAGGCTCTTGCCCACGAACCCGGCTCCAGAAGCTCGTGCGGCGGCCAAAATGGCCTGCTGAGCCGCGACCTGCTGCGCGTACATGATGTGAGCCTCACGCAGCCGCCGCTCCTTGTGCTCCATCTCCAGACGCGCCTGCTGCTGCCTCTGCAGCTGCTCCATCATGGCCTCCAGCTTCACCCCCGTGGAGGCGCTATGGGGGAACCCACCCGCCAAACCGGCCTCCTGAGAGACGGGACAAAGACATCAATGAGGCGCACATCTCTTCAAAGCTAAAAATGCGTATTCTGCTTTTGTTTTGGCAACACCATCGGCATGTTGTGGGGTTCATCGATCATGTGAAAACATACACATATGGCTGCAGGAGTTAACATTAAAGCTAAAAAATAGTTCATCCAAGATTAGGGTGAGTTTGTTTCTTCATCAGATTTGTAGAAGTGTGTCATTCCAGAGCTGTCTCACCAATGGATCCTCTGCAGTGAATGGGTGCCGTCAGAATGAGAGTCCAAACAGCTGATCACAAAAAACATCACAAAAGCTGAAACAAAGCCATCGTTAAAGACATTCTTAACTAAAATATGAGTCCATAACCCATAATTTTGGACTGTAAATGGTGCTTTTAAGAGTTATTATGGATTATGGGCTTGTATTTTAGTTAAAAATGTCTTAATGGTGGATTTGTTTCAGATTTCGTCTTCTCCAGATGTTGTAAGATCATCTTCTCTGGTGAAAAAGTGGTGTTTACAAGCCAACCAGCTCGATACAATTATGTGGCTGGATTTTGATTTGAGAGAACAACAGATGGACTTTTTCACCTGAGGAAGCGTTATTAGTGATTATGGACTCATATTTTAGTTAAAAACATCTTAATGATGGGTTTGTTTCAGCTTTTGTCTTCTCAAGATGTTAACTGATGGACTGGAGTGGTATTTGTGGATTATTGTGATGTTTTTTTCAGCTGTTTGGACTCTCATTCTGACGGCACCCATTCACTGCAGAGGATCCATTGATGAGCAAGTGATGGAATGACACAATTCTACAAACTCCAACCACAGTTGTTTTGGCTTGTAAACATTGCTTTTACATCACCTTTTCACCTGAGGAAGCATTATTATGGATTATGGACTTGTATGTTAGTTAAAACATCTTAATGGTGGATTTGTTTCAGCTATTGTCTTCTCAAGATGTTGAAAGATCATCTTCTCTGGTGAAAAAGTGGTGCAAAAGTACTGTTTACAAGCCAAAACAATACAAAACACTTGGATCACTTGCCTTCTACAGTGAATGGGTGCCGTCAGAATGAGAGTCCAAACAGCTGATCACAAAAAACATCACAAAAGCTGAAACAAAGCCATCGTTAAAGACATTCTTAACTAAAATATGAGTCCATAACCCATAATTTTGGACTGTAAATGGTGCTTTTAAGAGTTATTATGGATTATGGGCTTGTATTTTAGTTAAAAATGTCTTAATGGTGGATTTGTTTCAGCTTTTGTCTTCTCAAGATGTTGAAAGATCATCTTATCTGGTGAAAAAAAGCACTGTTTACAAGCCAAAACAGCTCTAAACAATTATGTGACTGGATTTTGATGTGAGAGACAATAGATGGACTTTTTTTTACTGGAGGAAGCATTATTATGGATTAAAAATTATGTTTTTTTCTGCTTTTGTCTTCTCAAGATGTTAACTGATGGACTGGATTGGTACTTGTGGATTATTGTGACGTTTTTATCAGCTGTTTGGACTCTCATTCTGACGGCACCCATTCACTGCATAGAATTCATTGGTGAGCAAGTGATGGAATGACACAATTCTACAAATCTGATGAAGAAACAAACTCCAGCCACAGCTGTTTTGGAGTGTTTTGGCTTGTAAACAGTGCTTTTACATCACCTTTTCACCTGAGGCAGCATTATTATGGATTATGGATTCGTATTTTAGTTAAAAAAACGTCTTAATGATGGACTCGTTTCAGATTTCGTCTTCTCAAGATGTTGAAAGATCATCTTCTCTGGTGAAAAAGTGGTGTTTACAAGCCAACCAGCTCTAAACAATTATGTGGCTGGATTTTGATGTGAGAGAACAACAGATGGACTTTTTCACCTGAGGAAGCGTTATTATGGATTATGGACTCATATTTTAGTTAAAAACATCTTAATGATGGGTTTGTTTCAGCTTTTGTCTTCTCAAGATGTTAACTGAATGACTGGAGTGGTATTTGTGGATTATTGTGATGTTTTTATCAGCTGTTTGGACTCGCATTCTGACGGCACCCATTCACTGCAGAGGATCCATTGGTGAGACAGTGATGGAATGACACATTTCTACAAATCTGATGAAGAAACAAACTCCAGCCACAGTTGTTTTGGCTTGTAAACAGTGCTTTTACATCACCTTTTCACCTGAGGAAGCATTATTATGGATTATGGACTTGTATGTTAGTTAAAACATCTTAATGGTGGATTTGTTTCAGCTTTTGTATTCTCAAGATGTTGAAAGATCATCTTCTCTGGTGAAAAAGTGGTGCAAAAGTACTGTTTACAAGCCAAAACAATACAAAACACTTGGATCACTTGCCTTCTACAGTGAATGGGTGCCGTCAGAATGAGAGTCCAAACAGCTGATCACAAAAAACATCACAAAAGCTGAAACAAAGCCATCGTTAAAGACATTCTTAACTAAAATATGAGTCCATAACCCATAATTTTGGACTGTAAATGGTGCTTTTAAGAGTTATTATGGATTATGGGCTTGTATTTTAGTTAAAAATGTCTTAATGGTGGATTTGTTTCAGATTTCGTCTTCTCCAGATGTTGAAAGATCATCTTCTCTGGTGAAAAAGTGGTGTTTACAAGCCAACCAGCTCTAAACAATTATGTGGCTGGATTTTGATTTGAGAGAACAACAGATGGACTTTTTCACCTGAGGAAGCGTTATTAGTGATTATGGACTCATATTTTAGTTAAAAACATCTTAATGATGGGTTTGTTTCAGCTTTTGTCTTCTCAAGATGTTAACTGATGGACTGGAGTGGTATTTGTGGATTATTGTGATGTTTTTTTCAGCTGTTTGGACTCTCATTCTGACGGCACCCATTCACTGCAGAGGATCCATTGATGAGCAAGTGATGGAATGACACAATTCTACAAATCTAATGAAGAAACAAACTCCAACCACAGTTGTTTTGGCTTGTAAACATTGCTTTTACATCACATTTTCACCTGAGGAAGCATTATTATGGATTATGGACTTGTATGTTAGTTAAAAACATCTTAATGGTGGCTTTGTTTCAGCTATTGTCTTCTCAAGATATTGAAAGATCATCTGCACCGGTGAAAAAGTGGTGCAAAAGTACTGTTTACAAGCCAAAACAATACAAAACACTTGGATCACTTGCCTTCTACAGTGAATGGGTGCCGTCAGAATGAGAGTCCAAACAGCTGATCACAAAAAAACATCACAAAAGCTGAAACAAAGCCATCGTTAAAGACATTCTTAACTAAAATATGAGTCCATAATCCATAATTTTGGACAGTAAATGGTGTTTTTAAGAGTTATTATGGATTATGGGCTTGTATTTTAGTTAAAAATGTCTTAATGGTGGATTTGTTTCAGCTTTTGTCTTCTCAAGATGTTGAAAGATCATCTTATCTGGTGAAAAAAAGCACTGTTTACAAGCCAAAACAGCTCTAAACAATTATGTGGCTGGATTTTGATGTGAGAGACAATAGATGGACTTTTTTTTACTGGAGGAAGCATTATTATGGATTAAAAATTATGTTTTTTCTGCTTTTGTCTTCTCAAGATGTTAACTGATGGACTGGATTGGTACTTTTACTGGTGGATTATTGTGATGTTTTTATCAGCTGTTTGGACTCTCGTTCTGACGGCACCCATTCACTGCATAGAATTCATTGGTGAGCAAGTGATGGAATGACACAATTCTACAAATCTGATGAAGAAACAAACTCCAGCCACAGCTGTTTTTGAGTGTTTTAGCTGGTAAACAGTGCTTTTACATCACCTTTTCACCTGAGGAAGCGTTATTATGGATTATGGATTATGGATTCGTATTTTAGTTAAAAAAAACGTCTTAATGATGGACTCGTTTCAGATTTCGTCTTCTCAAGATGTTGAAAGATCATCTTCTCTGGTGAAAAAGTGGTGTTTACAAGCCAACCAGCTCTAAACAATTATGTGGCTGGATTTTGATGTGAGAGAACAACAGATGGACTTTTTCACCTGAGGAAGCGTTATTATGGATTATGGACTCATATTTTAGTTAAAAACATCTTAATGATGGGTTTGTTTCAGCTTTTGTCTTCTCAAGATGTTAACTGAATGACTGGAGTGGTATTTGTGGATTATTGTGATGTTTTTATCAGCTGTTTGGACTCGCATTCTGACGGCACCCATTCACTGCAGAGGATCCATTGGTGAGACAGTGATGGAATGACACATTTCTACAAATCTGATGAAGAAACAAACTCCAGCCACAGTTGTTTTGGCTTGTAAACAGTGCTTTTACACCAATTTTTCACCTGAGGAAGCATTATTATGGACTTAAATTTAAAAAAAAAAAAAACATCTTAATGATGGGTTTGTTTCAGCTTTTGTCTTCTCAAGACGTTGAAAGATCATCTTCTGTGGTGAAAAAGTGGTGTAAAAGCACTGTTTGCAAGCCAAAACTGTCCAAAACAGCTCTAAAGAAATATCTGTCTGGATTTTGATGTGAGACACAACAGATGGACTTTTTCACTGGAGGAAGCATCATTATGGATTAAAAATTATGTTTATTTTTTTTTTTATTTTGTATTCTCAAGATGTTAACTGATGGACTGAAGTGGTGTGGATAACTTGTGGATTATTGTGATGTTTTTATCAGCTGTTTTTAATAAACAAACAAACTCATCTACATGCCAAAAATCATTAGGATATTAAGTAAAGACCATGTTCCATGAAGATATTTTGTAAATTCCCTACCATAAATATATCAAAACTTAATTTTTGCTTAGTAATATGCATTGCTAAGAACTAGGGCTGTCAAACGATTAATCGTGATTAATCGCATCCAAAATAAAAGTTTATGTTTACACACTATATGTCTGTGTACTGGGTATATTTATTATGTATATATAAACACACACACATACATGTATATATTAAGGAAAAATATTTTAGATTTATATCTAAAATATTTATATTTATTTATAATCTAAATTGTATACAGGTATAAATATATATACATACAAATATTTCGTTTTAATATATACATGTATGTGTGTGTATTTATATGTACATAATAAATATACAAAGTAAACACACATATAGTATGCAAACATAAACTTTTATTTTGGATGTGATTAATCGCGATTAATCATTTGACAGCCCTACTAAGAACTTCATTTGGACTAATTTAAAGCAGATTTTCTCATTATTTAGATTTGTTTCCACCCTCAGATTGCAGATTTTCAAATACTTGTATCTCGGCCAAATATTGTCCTGGACAATAGATGCTCTGCAGTGAATGGGTGCCGTCAGAATGAGAGTCCAATCTGCTGATAAAAACATCACAATAATCTACAAAAGCTAAAACAAATCCATAATTAGTTTTTAGTTCATAAAAACAGTGAAAAAAATCCAGCCACATATTTTGTTTAGAGTGGTTTTGGCTTGTAAACGGTGCTTGATCAGTGCAAATTTCTCTCCTGATTGAGGCCAGACCACTTTTTCACTGGAGGAAGTGTTGACTCGTATTTTAGCCAAAAGCATCTTGATGAATTTGTTTCAGCTTTTGTCTTCTCAAGATGGATTTGTGGATTATTGTGATGTTTTTATCAGCTGTTTGGACTCTCGTTCTGACGGCACCCATTCACTGCAGAGGATCCATTGTTGAGACAGCTCTGGAATGACACATTTCCACAAATCTGATGAAGAAACAAACTCACCTAGATCTTGGATAGCCCTGAGGGTGAGCACATTTTTATTTTTGGGTCAATTTGCCAAGTTGAAGTACTATAAAAGGGCAATTGAAAATGCTATATAAGGTTATAAAGTTCACTTTGGATAAAAACTCTAAGGGGCATTCAGGTTCGACTCTGTTAAACATTTCTTCGAAAGTGTTTGCTGAGTAATATAATTTCCTAAGAGAACTTGAACCAGCACAATTTCACATGTTTTGGCAACACGATAAGGATGTTTGCAGAACCGTCACACACCCCATCAGTCACTGGTACATCCAGCGTTCATTGATAGCGTTCATGCATTTTTGTTTTGCAAAACATAAACATTTGGCTGTTGTTGCAAATTCTGCAACTCAACATCAATGCAGGAACGACTGAATGTTTTGGAAGCATTTAAAATGTGACCCTGGAAAAAAAATTATAGATTTTTCTTTTATGCCAAAAATCATTAGAATATTATTTAGTAAATTTCCTACCCTAGATATATAAAAGCTTCATTTTTGATTAGCAATATGCATCGCTAAGAACTTCATTTGAACAACTTTAAAGACAATTTTCTCTATATTTAGATTTTTTTGCACCCTCAGATATTTTCAAACAATTATAGTCCTATCCTAACAAACCATACTTCAATGGAAAACATATTTATTCAGCTTTTTTCAGATGATTAATCTCTATAATAATAATAAAAAAAAAAAAACTTATGACTGGTTTTGTGGTCCAGGGTCACATTTAGAATCAATAAAGGCATTTTTCTTACAGATGCATTGCTAAACGCATTTTTATTTTATATTTTTATTTGTCATGGTTAATACTGAAATTAATTAATTTGTATTTCCCACAGTATTTACTCAAAATACATCACATAAAAGCATAAAATCAACTGACAATCTTAAATAATCGGCCTGGCCAATATATCAGTCAAGCAATACAATACAGTACATGAAGTACACAAATCACATCAGAAACTGCCTCGAGCAACATTTACTTTGAAATGAACCCTCTCAGCTCTCTTTTCTTAAAAATGCATCAGGTTTGAACACTGAAAACAGCTCGAAATGGTTTGCAAAACATCTAATTCACGAGCCCCTTCACGAGAAACTGTCAAAACCTGTACATTCATCAGAAAAGTAAACTCTGTCAATAGCCGTGTTTGTTTTCTGCCGTACGAGCTGCAAACCGGCTCTGAACTCAGATTTGTTTTTAAATACGCAGGTCTAGCAGGACGGACGGGTTAAATAACCTGCACATAATAAACCGTGATCTTCATTTACGAGTTGTACTGTAAAAACGGTTTACAAACCACACACATAGTGGCTTTCCTAAAACAAAGCAAGCTTGATTCGATGACTCTGAAATGCACGAACCAGTTTCATACTAGAGTAAAACAGTCATGCATGAGAACGATGTGGTTTAAGGGAATATAACATGACTAAAAACAGTTAAGCGGCGGATCAAAGCCGGGCCCCTAATGAAAGCAGCATGTTTTGTGCATTCAGATGCATCTGGCACTGTGTGTGTTTGTGTGTGTGTGTGTGTGTGTGTGTGTGTGTGTGTGTGTCGCCACAGTGATAGTAAAACTTGAAATCACCACCACTGTGGGTTGCCAAGATAAAAACAGTTTCATAAAGGGACCAGAGAATGAAAATCTCAACATGACTGAAGGTCTCTGTGGATTTAAAGGGAGGGAACACTGACTATAATGAGTATATTAGTAATTTTCCCAGACAAAATGATTTAAATATATTTTCAAAATACATATTGATACAGATGCATATGCATTTACTGTTTTAATTCATGCAGAAAACGAACCTTCCTTACATTTAACGAAATCAGCTAAATATGTTGTTAATCAATCAAATATATTGTAATAAAATGTAAAAATGATTCTAATCTAAGACTAAATTTAGATTTTAAAAGAAAATGCTATTTAAAATGTCACATTTAATTGTAGTACGCTACTTAACAGCGATTTTTAAAAAAATAATAATTAAAAAAAAAATTCCAGGGTTGTAAAAGCAATGAAAAAAGCACCGTGGAGGAAAAACAAACTCCTCCAGATGATACAATGTATCGCTGTGTGTTTGATATGAGGATGTTATATTATGTAATGTTGCATCATGAGGCATTATGAACATTTAAACTAAGTTACGCCGACTCACCATCTGTGTTTTGCCGCTGCCGCTGTTATCCACCATCCCTCCGCTCCGCTCGTCTCTTTCTGCTCGGTAACTCTCGGTGAATCGTGCACGCGCACCGGCGGCGCTTTCCGTTCCTCCAGCGAGCGCGTGACGATCCGGTGCGCTCCGTTTCAAGGCGAGCAGAACCGCGATCACAGACCTCCGAGCCGCCCGGCGTTCAGCGCTCAACTCCCTGAAGCTTCCTTTCCGCTGCACTCGCGTCTCTCTCTCTCTCTCTGGCGTTTCCTCCCCTGGCCGCGCCGCTCCGCGCACCCCCCACCCCGCGAGCGCGAGCGCGAGAGACCTGCACGCGCTGCGCAGAATGAGTTCAGTGTGCCAATCAATTCAAGTACGTTTAGTGTTCAGAAAATTACATTAAAGTACTGTAAAATAAAATTAATAAAGATTCAAATGATGAATTGAATACTGATGAAATTGAATATATATAAATAATATATTATTTATATATGATATATTTAAAAATCATTATATATTATATATTTAAAAATCAAATCCAATGTCATTATGCTCCATCATTATGTCATCTGCTGTAATACTCCTATAGATAAATTAATATTCTAATGAATATTAGAATAACTTTTGACCACTATAATTTGTAATTTTTTATTTATTTTTATTTTTTTTAAGAATTCTCCTCTGCTCACCAAACCTGCATTTATTTGATTAAAAGTACAACAAAAACAAAAATATTTTTACTATTTAAAATAACTGGTGTCGATTTGAAATTATATTTTAAAATGTAATTTATTCCTCTGATTTCAAAACGGAATTTTCAGCATCAGTCTTTTCCAGTCTTTAGTCACATGATCTTTCAGAAATCATTCTAATGTACTGATTTACTGCATTTATTTGATCAAAAATACAGTAAAAATGTAAAATATTATTACAGTTTAAAATAGCTATCTTCTGTGTGAATATCTATTAACGCGTAATTTATTTCTGTGATCAAAGCTGAATTTTCAGCTTCATTACTCCAGTCTTTAGTGTCACATGATCCTTTAGGAATCATTATAATATTCGAATTTGAATTCGAATATATATATATATATATATATATATATATATATATATATAATTATTATTATTATTATTATTATGTTGAAAACAGCTGAGTGGATTTTTTCCAGGTTTCTTTGATGAATAGAAAATTCAGAAACACAGCATTTATCTGAAATAGAAAGCTTTGTAACATCATAAATGTCTTTATCATCACTTTTGATCAATTTAAAGCATCCTTGCTAAATAAAAGTATTAATTTCTACAATCTCTTACAAAAAAAGCAAATTAAAAAAATGAATAAATAAAATAATAATAATTATACTGACACCAAGCTTAAAGCTTTATATCTCAGATAAATGCTGATCTTTGGATCTTTCTATTCATCAAAGAATCCAAAAAAAAAAAAAAAAAAAAAAAAAAAAAAAAAATACTCAGCTGTTTTAAATATTATAATAATAATAATGTTTCTTGAGCAGCAAATCAGTATATTAGAATGATTTCCGAAGGATCATGTGACACTGAAGACTGGAGTAATGATGCTGAAAATTCAGCTTTGATCACAGAAATAAATTACATTTTAAAGTATATTCAAATAGAAAGCAGCTATTTTAAACAGTAAAAATATTTCACAATATTACTGCTTTGGCTGTATTTTTGTAAGCAGAAGGCAATTCTTTAAAAAACATTAAAAATCTTACTGTGTGTATATATATATATATATATATATATATGTGTGTGTGTGTGTGTGTGTATATATATACACACACACACACACACACACACACATATATACATATATATATATATATATATATATTATACTGTGTCTTAAAAACTAGTGAACTGCATACATAGAGATAATTTCTCTAGCATTTTCTTTTTGAAAAATCTAACTTAATTTTCAGTTTATAATCAGATAATCATATGAACGTGTGATGATTGTGTAATGCATCTGTCAAAAATAAGACATTAGTGATATTTAATTATTTTATTTAATGTTTTATTTAATGAAGAACATGTATGACTTCCGTTTTGGCTAATGAACGATTCATGTTGAATGTTTTATTGAATTAAGTGATTTCAAACGCATGAATCAAACAGTACGCGACGCAGCAGCGGCCTCTAGTGCTCATGCGCAGTAGGCGCAAGTTTACTTTTTATATGTATATATATATTTCTTTTTACATTTACTCTTACATTTATTAGTTATATTATATCCATCCATTAGCTATTTAGAAACCACATGGCTTTGATCAACATACACATGACTCAGTACCTCTTTTTTGCCCGCACTGGAGACTACATAGGTTCTGCATGTGTGTCAGTGTGCTCCAGTTTAATCCAGATACTATTAAAACAAGATGATTTTTGATGACATCTCTAGTATAAGTACTTAGTAATGATCTGAAAAAATAATAAACACTTGAGAAAACCAGAGAAAGTTTCCTTTAATTTCACAAAACCTTAAATACAAATAATATTGCTCTCGCAACAAAATAAAAGTCAATGCAGTTATTGCATGATAAAGTCAGTAACTGATTTGATGTGGATACAAAGAGAATATAAAGTGTTTAGTTGCATAGTGTTGAAGATTGTCCAGTCTAAACCCGACTAAACACACACACACACACACACACACACACACACAGTTTAACCACAAACACCGCTGTGACAACATATAACAACATATTTATAATACTCAAGCAAATGCATATTTAAGGGCAGATAAAAATATTCTCGATTATGCACATCGTAGACCTTTAAACTAAAGTAACAACTACATCAGTCTCACTTCACATCATTAACAAAATGTTTCATTTGAGAGTAACAGAATATCAAAGTGATCTAGTAAAGCTTTAGTGCATCCAATAGCAAACAGAGAGGAAATATCATTAGAAAAAGTTACACTTTTCAAAAGAGTCCTGAACGTTCATAGCAGGGTAAAACCACACACACACACACACACACACACTCTCACTCTCTCTCACACACAAACACACACTCACTCATGAGAAAGTAGTGTCAGGTTTCTCACTATCAGCAATGCACTTCCCCAAACGCAGAGCTGGAGCATCATGAGTATTCTGTGTTTCTCAGATCCCACTTTCATCTTCACTTCCTTTTTTGAGAGTTTAGAAATCATCAGCCGCCGTCTTGAGCAAAACGATGATTATAAAACACATGTCACATATCCGTGAGCGATGGAATGGCCACTGAATCTCATGAAACACTTACAAATCATATTTCACCCCCAAATATTAATGAAATATTCATGTTGTGACTAAAGCAAATTAAATGTTTTTTTTTTTCATCCAGTCAAGTCAAAGGTAGCACTACAAATGATGAATAAATTGTTTTCATATATTTACAGCGATAAGAATGAGATCTTTGGCATTACAATGGAAGATGTTTTTTGCACTGGAGTAATAAAAAAAAGGCTAGTTGCAGCTTTTTAATCTTGCAGTTTTTTGTTTTTTTCCCCACAATTCTGGTATAAAGACATATTAACTAATTTTGAAAAAAAAAAAAAATGAAAAGTAGCAATTACCTTTTTTAATATTTATTTTATAGTGGAAACAAAAAAATAGAATTGCAAGATGTAAACAGGATTCAGAGAGAAACAAAATCTGAATTGCAAAATATAAACAATTATGAGTTTTTGTGAAATGCAATAAAAGAATTGTGAGATTTTAATCTTATAATTGACATTTTTCCTCACAATTACAAGTTTATATCTCACCATTTTGCCTTTTTTTTAAGTTTACAACAAAAGGTTAATTGCACCTTTTTCTCACAATCACAAAATAATCTGACTTTTCCCTAATTTTTCGCAATTACCCTACAAAATGTAAACTTAGAAATCAGAGAAAAAAAGAATTGCAAAATATAAACAATTCCAAATATAAACAATTCTGTTTTTGTAAAATGCACTATAAAATAAAAAAATGACATTTTAATCTCGCAATTATTACTTTTTTCTCTGAATCCTGTTTACAATTTACGCAATTTTGCGTTTTAAACGAAGTAAAAAGTTAATTGCATTTTGCAATTTTTTTTTGCCATTGAATTTTAAGGAAAAAGTGCAAATAGTGAGAAATAACCCTAAAAAATGTAAACTTAAAATTCTGAATTGCAAAATAAAAATAATTCCAAGCTTTTTTGTTTTGACTTGTTTTTTCTCTGAATTCTCACAATTCAGTTTTTTAAGCAAAATAAAGATAATTATTCCTTTTTCTAGCAATCACCAGTTAATATCTCACAACTCTGACTTTGTTCTAGCTTTTCTAAAGTATATATTTCACAATTATGAGTTTATATCTTGCAATTTTGACATTTTTTTTCTCTTAATTTTAAGAAAAAGTCCAAATGATCGATAATTGAGTCTTTTTTCTTGCAATCTGACATTTTTCCTCTGAATTTGAGAAAAAAAAAAAAAGGTCCAAAATGTGAGGAATTAACTCAGATTGCAAAAAAATCTGAATTATAAGATTAAAAAGTCACTTTTTATGCAAAATAAATCTTTTTTCTTGCAATCACAAGTTAATACCTCACAATTCTGACTTTTTTTCAGATTTTTCTAAGGTTTATATCTTATATAATTATATCTTATATATGACTTTATATCTTGCCACTGACATTTTTCCTTCTTCATTTCCCATTTTAATTTTTTCTAAGGCTTATATCTCACAATTCTTTTATATCCTTAGTTTACATCCTTCTATTCTGACATTTTCCCTCTGAATATGAAAAAAAAGTCCAATATGTAAGAAATAAACTCAGATTGCAAAAAAAAGTATGAAATATCAGATTAAAAAGACAAAAAGTTGCTTTTTATGCAAAATAAATATTTTTCTTGCAATCAAAAGTCAATACCTCACAATTCTGACTTTTCAGATTTTTCTAAGGCTTATAGCTCACAATTCTGAGTTTATATCTTGCCATTCTGACATTTTTCCTCTGAATTTGAGAAAAAAAAAAAATCCAAAATGTGAGAAATTAACTCTGAATTATGAGATTAAAAAGTCACTTTTTATGCAAAATAATTATTATTTAAAATTTATTATTAATTATACCTTATATATGACTTTATATCCTTCCATTCTGACATTTTCCCTCTGAATTTGAGACAAAAAATCCAAAATGTGAGAAACTCAGATTGCAAAAAAAAGTCTGCATTATCAGATTCAAAAAAAAAAAAAAACCGCAAAAAGTTGCTTTTAATGAAAAATAAATATTTTTTCTTGCAATCACAAGTTAATACCTCACAGTTCTGACTTTTCACATCTTTCTAAGGTTTATATCTTATATATGACTTTATATCTTGCCATTCTTACGTTTTCCCTCTGAATTTGAGAAAAAATGTGAGAAATAAACTCAGATTGCAAAAAAAAGTCTGAATTATGAGATTAAAGAGTCACAAAAAGTTGCTTTTTATGCAAAATAAATATTTTTTCTTGCAATCAAAAGTTAATACCTCACAATTCAGACTTTTTTCAGATTTTTCTAAAGGCTTATATCTCACAATTCTGAGTTTATATCTTAAATGTGAGGAATAAACTCAAATTGTGAGAAAAAAAAACTATTTAATAGTTGCAATTTCCTTTTTTTGTTATCCAGTGGTAGAAACAAACTTCCATACATACATTACAATAATGATAATTTGGGCTAAATAAACTTTAGATTTAAGTATACTTTGATTTTGAGGTGATATATGACCAGTTCTCAAGTGTTTTCATAAGATAGCAGCAGGAATGTGAGTAAATCTAGAAGTGTTTGGGATTTTGGCTACGAAGTGTAATCCTAGTAACGAGAAATGATGACAAACAAAACGACTCTGTGGTCTTAAAAACACTGTAAGAACTGCATTCACACAGCAGCAGCACCTCCGGCAGATCACTGCACACAGCAGGACGAGACGGCAGAGCAGCAGCAGACGGAGGAGCTCAGGGATTTAGGGGGAATCAGGTCCAGATCTTCATCGTCAGGTATTTCATCCAGGTGATATCCGTCCTTCAACAGCTGCCTGTTCAGGTCTGGATGCACCTGCAGAGAGACGAGATGAAGATGAGGATGATGAGACACTGTTATCACTGATATAAAAGGTGTTCACTTAATGAAAATAAATCTGGTCAAGGTTATGTTATGTGACTATATAATGCTGTAAAGCCTGATATGAAATAATAGGCTTTTATGGCTCGTATAGACAGATATAGTAAGAATAAAGAGGGAAAAAAACTGAGCAAAAATATGAATTTGCTGCAGATGCTGATATTTCTATAATGACATTCTGAAGCTAAATCAATGAGATCTTTCTAACAGTACTGGCATAAAATGATCTAAATATGAGCGTTCAGTCTATATTTCCAACAATATGTCTTTGTAAGATGAGATTGAAATGATCTATACATATAATGCAATGCAATCCAATGATGATTGAGAGAACACGCCTCAAAAAATGTGCTTTTGTGATAAAAATTGCAAATGTTTTATGATAGAATATTAAATCCTGTGTTATATCAATGCATAATGATGCAGATTTAAACCCTAAACATGAAGGAAACCAGTGTTACTTTTAAAAGTAATGCATTACAATATTGAGCTACTCCCTAAAAAAAAAAAAAAGGTAACCAATTATGTTACTTAGTTACTTTTTATAGAAAAAGTAATGTGTTATGTTACTTTTGCGTTACTTTTTAAATGCTTCTTTGTTTTTAATATAAAAAGTTCAAATATAAAAGCCCTTACACAACAAATGCCTCTCACATTTTCTCAAATTTAGAGGAAAAATGTCAGCATGACAAGATAAAAAGCATGTGAGATATTAGAAAGCCTTAGAAAAATATGTTGATTTCTCACATTTTGGACTTTTTTTTCTCAAATTCAGAGGAAAAATGTCTGAATGGCAAGATATAAACTCAGATATAAGATATAAATATAAGATATAAACTTTTTGTTTATATCTCACCAAATGTGAGATATTAACTTGTGATTGCAAGAAAAAAGGTGCAAAGATTTATTTAGCTTAAAAAGCAACTTTTTATCTCACAATTATTTGCAATCCGAGTTTATTTTTTCAAATGCAGATTAAAAAAATGTCCGAATGGCAAGATATTAACTCAGATATAAGAAAAATCTGAAAAAAGTCTGAATTGTGAGATATTAACTTGTGATTGCAAGAAAAGTTGCAGAGTTTATTTCTCACATTTTTTTTTTACTTTTTTTTGTTAAATTCAGAGGAAAAATGTCAGAATGGCAAGATATAAACTCAAAATTGTGAGATATAAGCCTTAGAAAAATCTGGAAAAAGTCAGAGTTGTGAGATATTAACTTGTGATTGCAAGAAAAAGGCACAAAGATTTATTTTGCTTAAAAAGCAACTTTTTATCTCACAATTCAGACTTTTTTTGCAATCAGAGTCCATTTTTTCAAATTCAGAGGAAAAAAAATGTCAGAATGGCAAGATATAAACTCAGATATAAGATATAAATATAAGATATAAACCTAAAGAAAATTCTGAAAAAAGTCATAATTGTGAGATATTAATTTCTGATTGCAAGAAAAAGGCGCAAAGATTTATTTAGCTTAAAAAGCAACTTTTTACCTCACAATTCAGTTTTTTTTTTTGCAATCTGAGTTTATTTCTCACATTTTGGACTTTTTTTTCTCAAATTCTGAGGACAAATGATATAAGATATAAACTCAGATATAAATTAGAAATATATAAGATACAAACCTTAGAAAAATCTGAAAAAAGTCAGAATTGTGAGATTAACTTGCGATTGCAGGTAAAAAGGTGCAAAGATTTATTTTGCTTTTTGTGCTTCATTTCTAACATTTTGGACTTTTTTTTCTCCAATTCAGAGGAAAAATGTCAGAATGGCAAGATATAAACTCAGAATTGTGAGATATAAGCCCTAGAAAAGTCTGACAAAAATCAGAATTGTGATAGCAAGAAAAAGGTGCAAAGATTTATTTTGCTTGAAAAGCAACTTTCTGCAACCTTTTTTTTTTTTTTTGGAGTCTGAGTTTCTCTCTCACATTTTGGGCTTTTTCCCACAAAATTTATAGACAAAAAAAAAATGTCAGAATGGCAAGATATAAACTCAGAATTGTAAAATATAAGCCTTATAAAAATCTGAAAAAAGTCAGAATTGTGAGATATTAACTTGTGATTGCAAGAAAAAGGTGATTACAAACAAACGTTGGTTTTATTTTGAGTCATTTCTGCTTATTAGTACGGTTGCATTGGATCATTAAAGGTGAGAAGCAAAGACACTGGTAATAAAATGGGATTAAATACATACAAGATATCTGTATTACTTAACAAATTTCATTAGTGCAGGTTTGCATTAGTGCAGAGTTGCATTTCACAGTTTTTATTCATTTTGAGGAATACTGAATCTGTTTTTTAGTGAATGAAATGAATCAATGCATGTTCATGTTTATTCTAGAACTAAAGTAACATCTTACTCCTGATTTCTCTCAATATATGGACAGGAGAGCTTTCAATCAATAACTGGGAAAAAAGTAATTCAGATATTCTGCTGTAAATGAAAAACTAAAGTAATGCGGTTAGTTTTTTTCAGCAACATTTAGTTTATTTTCATTTAGTTTAACTTGACTTACTAAAATGACTAAAACTGAAATAAGTTAATAAAAATGATGTCGTTTAAAAAATAATAATAAAACAACAAAATCTTTAAAGCTTTAACTAAAAAGGAAACGTAAGAAAGAAATTAAAAGCTAATTAAAATATAAATAAACCATTTACCAAACAATATAAGGTATTAACTCACCTCTGCTGAGGAATATCCAGATGAACAATCCAGCTCCGCATCACTGATCAAATCAAACACCAAACCAATCAATCAATCGGCACACACTTCAGTCTCTAATCAAAATGATTCATGCTTCTTTAATAAACAAAAGCGAGTCCCTCAGTAAAGTCGTTCTTGATGTTATGTTATAGTTTTGATGGCTGGCGTACCTGTCTGAATCCAATGAGATGAGTGAATCTTCTCCTGTTTGACTCAGAGCTGCGTATCCCTTATTGAACTTCACACTGCAGAGAGAAGAAGAAGAAGAGAAACACACAGATCAGTCTGGAAACAACACTTCCACTAGCAGCCCACTACAGTTGGTTTGTGTGGTTGAACAGAAATAAAAGAGGGTTTGTTGAGTGTGAGCTGTGAAACACACCCGCAGACTCACTTTAATCATTAATAACGAACCAAACTCTTTACTGTAACAGAGACGGACTGTTATGCTCTGTCTGAGTGACCAATGATAGAAAATAAAACACTCAAAGTACACTGACTTTAGTTGTAATTCATCCGTGCATTCATTCATGTTTTAGTATCAGTGATACACTATTATACTTCATATTATTTAGTTTTACTAATTTTGTTGCAGATTACTAGTTATTTTGCCTAAAATAATAATTAAAAAAATGTAAATATTTAAAAGCAACATTTGTCATTAATTTAGTTAATTTTGTTAATTTTGTAAATAAATTTGTCATTTAATTAACTTAATTTACTGAAATGACTAAAACTGAAATAAGTTAATACAAATTATATGGATTTAAAAACATAAATAAGAAAAATAAGAACACAACTAAAAATTTAAAATTTTAAGTAAAAATAAAATGAAAACTAATTTAAAATATTATTAAAACCTATAATATTATTTCAATTATATGAAAACAATTTTTGTTCTTTAACAGTTTTAACTGGGTTAGTTTTTTTTCATTTAGTTTAACTTGACTTACTAAAATGACTAAAACTGAAATAAGTTCATCAAAATTATGCAGTTTAAAAAATAATAATAAAACAACAAAATATTTAAAGCTTTAACTAAAAAGGAAATGTAAGAAAGAAATTAAAAGCTAATTAAAATATTAATAAAACCTATATTATTTCAATATACTAAAATAACACTATTTTCATTGCATGTTGTACTTTTTTTCTTTAACAGTTTCCACAGGTTTTTTTAAGTTTTCACTTAATTTGAGTATTTTTCAGCTAGTTGCCAAAGCAACATTTTGTTTATGTTCATTTAGTTTACCTGGATTTTACTAAAACTGAAATAAGTTAACAAAAAATATATAGATAAAAATAATAATAATAAAACCAAAACACAACAAAATCTTTAAAACTTTCAAAATAAAATGGAAAAAAAAAAGTTAAAATTTGAATATTAATATAACCTTTAATATTATTTAAAATGATACTAAAACAGCACTATTTTTGTTGCATATTTTGACATTTTTAACTGTTTTTGGCTTTAAGTACTTAATTTAGTACTCAATTAACTGAAAATTTAAATTAAAAATATTTTTTATTTCAGGTAAGTTATTTCAAATTGTTTTTTTCCCCCATGATTTTAGTTTAAGTTAATGATCATAATGATGCACAATTTAATGCATTAATTGCACTGATTTAAAACAACAATGCATGAAAGCATCTGCCAATCCATATATGCAAAAATGTAAATATCTGTGTAAGCATGTCCCATCAAATCCTGAGCGGATATCAGGCCATCGTGAGACTCACGACTTTGGTTTGTGTCGGGGCTGATGAAGCACAGGCCTCCCAGAACCCAATCCTCTCTTCTGCAGAGCTCGTCTGGCCGTGTCTCGGTGCTTCTCTGCAAACACAGTTTATATTTCAACATATATACAGGTTAAGACATGAGCTTGAAGCAAATGAGTGACCTCAACTCTCAGTACTTACGGAGCTTGGAGTGGAAAGCAGGAGCTTTGGACATGATATATGGCCCTCTCTTCTCCACCGCTTGTGGCTGATCACTGTTTTCAGCACTCTAATGAGTAAACATGTTAGTGCAAATGATTTCATTCATCAACATAGTGCAACAAGAGACAAATAAAGATTAGATTTCAAATCATAAGTTATTGCTACCATATTTTTCTCACAACGATTGCATTCTTAAACTACTTATATAGTTGAAACCAGTTTACATACACCTTTTAGAATCTGCAAAATGTTAATTATTTTATCAAAATAAGACAGATGCATGTTATTTTTTTTACTTAGTACTGAAAAAGAGACTCATATGCAACTATTACAAAAGGTTCAAATGCTCACTGATGCTCCAGAAGGAAAAAAACATGCATTAAGAGCTGGGGGTGAAAACTTTTGAACAAAATGGAAATGTGCACATTTTTCTTATTTTGCCTAAATATCATGTTTGTTTGTTTTTCCATTTGGTACTGCCCTTCGAGGCTACAGAAGATACTTGCATTTCTCCCAAAAGACAAAGTAAGTTAAATATACTTTGATCTCCATGTTAAAAAATAAAA
Organism: Cirrhinus molitorella; assembly: GCA_033026305.1. Lineage (NCBI taxonomy): Eukaryota > Metazoa > Chordata > Actinopteri > Cypriniformes > Cyprinidae > Cirrhinus > Cirrhinus molitorella. The sequence goes on from CM065127.1 coordinate 1,747,333, forward strand.
AAAACCTTCAAGTCCCACAAATTCCCACAAATGAAAATGGTTTTCCAGCATTTGTGTATTTGAACCCTTTCCAACAATGACTGTATGATTTTGACTCAATCTTTTCACACTGAGGACAATGAGAGACTCATATTCAACTATTACAGAAGGTTCAAACACTCACTGATGCTCCAGAAATAAGAACCTTTTACTTTTAAACTTTTAGAATTTGAAGATCAGGGTAAATTTAACTTATTTTGTCTTCTAGGAGACATCTTCTGTAGCTTCTGAAGGGCATTACTAAATAAAAAATATATATGATATTTAGGCAAAATAAGAAAAACGTACACATCCTCATTCTGTTCAAAAGTTTTCAACTCTTAATGCATTTTCTTCCTTCTGGAGCATCAGTGAGGATTTGAACCTTCTGCAATAGTTGCATATGAGTCCCTCAGTTGTCCTCAGTGTGAAAAGATGGATCTCAAAATCATACAGTCATTGTTGCAAATACACAAAAAAAATGGTGGAAAACCAAAGAATTTGTGGGACCTGAAGGATTTTTTACTTTTTAAACATGGAGATCAGGGAATATTTAACTTATTTTGTCTTTTGGGAGAAATGCAAGTATTTTCTGTAGCCTCTGAAGGGCAGTACTAAATGAAAAAAACTTCATATTTAGGCAAAATGAGAAATATGTGCACACTTCCATTCTGTTCAAAAGTTTTCACCCCCAGCTCTTAATGCATGTTTTTTCCTTCTGGAGCATCAGTGAGTGTTTGAACCTTCTGTAATAGTTGCATATGAGTCCCTCAGTTGTCCTCAGTGTGAAAAGATGGATCTCAAAATCATACAGTCATTGTTGCAAATACACAAAAAAAATGGTGGAAAACCAAAGAATTTGTGGGACCTGAAGGATTTTTTACTTTTTAAACATGGAGATCAGGGAATATTTAACTTATTTTGTCTTTTGGGAGAAATGCAAGTATTTTCTGTAGCCTCTGAAGGGCAGTACTAAATGAAAAAAACTTCATATTTAGGCAAAATGAGAAATATGTGCACACTTCCATTCTGTTCAAAAGTTTTCACCCCCAGCTCTTAATGCATGTTTTTTCCTTCTGGAGCATCAGTGAGTGTTTGAACCTTCTGTAATAGTTGCATATGAGTCTCTCAGTTGTCCTCAGTGTGAAAAGATGGATCTCAAAAGCATACAGTCATTGTTGGAAAGGGTTCAACTACACAAAAATGATTTTTTTGAAGAACAGCAGGCAGTTTAACTGTTTAGGACAAACAGGGGACTCATGAACAACTAGTACTAAATTAAAAAACAAGATGCATTTTGTATGATCCCTCTTATTTTGGTAATAAACATAATAAAAAAAAATCTCTTTATCACAGTGTGTGATTTAATTATTATTTTATATAGCATGGATACTTTTAGTGCAAATTAGAAAGCCAGTTTCCTTGTTAGTGCAACTTATTTGGCTGATAAACTTACTTTCTGTTTCTGATATCACATCTCATGTTCTCAGGATTTCATCAACATGAATTCAATGCACATTTAGCGCTCGTGTAGTGTTAAAACACTTTGAAATCTACTCAAATAATCATTTAGAGACACAAACACATTGTTGAAAATGAAGATTAGCCTAAACTCTCCACAAAAAGATGACAGGACACAAAACGAAAGTATTTTTTTATCTTCCTGAATATATGATCTTCACCTAAATGAGTGCTTTATGTATTCCATCATTGCTAATAGAGTTTAATAACACACCAGATGATCAGACTGAGATAAAATTTCTTGAAAATCACCTTCATCGCGACTGAAGACTCGCGGTCGGACAGAAGAGTTCGCTGCTCTCGGCTCTCCATCGTGTCGCTCATGTCGGTGTTTCAAAATGTGAGTTTAAATGCGAAATCATGTCTTAAATCACACTGTCGGAACTCATGCTAACAGTTTTAAAAACACAGCTGTAAACAGGGAGATTCTTCTTCGCCTGCCGTCACTTTCAGTGCATTCTGCGCGCTACTGCCGCTCACAGGCGCTCCGGCGCCACTACAGCTTTATATTAGATACTACGTGAAATACGAAGAACCAGTAATGGGTAAGTTACTCTAAAAGTTATCAATTACAAGTCACCAGTGCTGGGGTTAATGCATTACAAGTAGTTACGTAATATTACTTTTTTCAAGTAACTAGTAAAGTAACACATTACTTTTTCATTTACAAGAAAATATCTGAGTTACCTTTTGTATCCTTTATGTATTTAATAACATTGTATTAACCAATGACTTTGCTGCTGACCTTTGTTGATCCAATTCAACACATACACTTTTTCTTACTTAGATTTTTTGCCTTGTTTCCAACCAAAATATCAAAAATTCTTAAATAAAGAAGGATTTTCTGGACAAGTAAATAATTATTTTCTTGTTTTCAGAAAAAAACTAGTCAAAATTAAGTGAGTTTTTGCTTAGAACAAGGTAAATAATCTGTCAATGGGGTAAGAAAAAAAAATATTATTTCAAACAGAAAACAAGATTATTTTGCTTACACCATTGGGAGATTATTTTGCTTGTTTCAAGCAAAAACAGAAAAAAACAATACAATAATTTTTACTTGTCTAGAAAATCCTTCTTAAGAATTTTTAGATATTTTGGCTGGAAACAAGACAAAAAATCTAAGTAAGAAAGCATTTTTTTGCAGTGTACTAATAAACAAAACTTACTTTATATTAACTAACATTTGTGCTTCATTTTTCTCATTGCTGAAGAGTGTTGAACTTTCTTTTCCTACAGTTCTACTGTACAGACGTCAATTTAATTTTCCTTTAGCCTTATTCACTTCATTTCATGTTTACATTTGCTAAGAATCAAACGTTTTATATTAAAAACAAACAAGCAAGCCCTGCCCAGATTTAAAAAGTAACTCAGAAGTTTCCATAAAAAGGAACCAAGTAACGTAAGTAGTTACTTTTTTAGGGAGTAACGCAATATTGTAATGCATTACTTTTAAAAGTAACTTTCCCCAACACTGCTAGTCACTAATTACATCGTCTACAGTGTAATTTGATTACTGTACAAATTACTCTCTCCATAAAGTATCTAATGAAACAAGGATAGACATAAAATGCTTTATTTCTTTAAAATAAATAATAGACAACTACATAAATTATTCTGGTCACACTTTAGATTAGTCTCTCACTGTTCTCACTATTACTTAACTATTAACTATGCCTCAATATACTCCTAAATAATGCTTATTAATACTTAGTAAAGGTGTTAAGTTTAAGAATTGGGTAGGATTAAGGATTTAGAATAAAGTCTTGCAGAATAAAACAATAATATGTGACCCTGGACCACAAAACCAGTCATATGGGTCCATTTTTGAAAATTGAGATTTATACATGATATTAAGCCTGAATAAATAAGCTTTCCATTGATGTATGTTTTGTTATGATGGGATAATATTTGGCCCGAGATACAACTATTTGAAAATCTGCAGGGTGCAAAAAAATAAAAATATTGAGAAAATCACCTTTAAAGTTGTCCCAATTAAGTTCTAGTAATGCAAATTATTTATATATATATATATTATATAAAGAATTTACAAAATATCTTCATGGAACATGATCTTTACTTCATATCCTAATGATTTTTTGGCATAAACGAAAAAAAAAAACAATCATTTTGACCCATACAATGATGTTAAATCCACTATTGTATTGTATATAAATGTTATACAGCATATGTGCAGTATTAAGTCATTCAATTACTGAAAACAATAAAAGTAATTCAAGTAATTAAATTACAGTAACTACAGTAATTACTTAGTAATTATTTACACCCAAAGTGAAGAACACACACATATATATATATATATATATATATACACACATAGTTGAATATTTGTAATCATTTTATTTTAGTTTAACTTGACATACTAAACTATCTAAAACAAAAATACAAATGTACAGAAATTTTATTGACATGTAAAAAAAATTTAATCTCATTTTTATTTGTTGTTTTTTTTATGTTTATTTTTATGTTTTTAATAATTTTAATTTCAGTTTTAGTTTATTTTATTACATCTCGTTTAATATATCTTGTATTATGAGGAATTTATTAAAATTAAAGGAGTTTATGATTATAACAAGAACAGATATCAGCCATTCAGCTCAGAAAAATTCTTAAACGTAATTCAAAGACAAAAAAAATATTTAAGAATGTTTACATATTTGTATTTGAAAATGAAAAATACAGAGAAGGATATTGTTTTTTTTTATTTTTATGTTTTAAATTTTTAAAAAGTAATTATTTTTTGCAGTGAATGCAACATTTAATGCCACGACTGAATGAATTTAAGACGTTTTTAGGCCTTTAACACTTAAGACCATCAAGAACCCTGCAAAATGAATGTTTCTGATGGTAATGGGACTCTATTTAGACAATTTCTGGCTTATAATTTTTATCATTTTAATGTGTTAAAAAAATTAAATCATTCAAACACAAATGAAAAACACTCACATTTATTCAAGTATTGCTTCATTTATTAGGCCCATTATTTTTTATACAGGACGGGACTGAGTTTGACTTCCTGAATATCATACAGTGAGCAGAGAGGTAGAAAACCCCAACCAATTCACAAACACCCTGAAACACAAACACAAACAGATCATTATTCGGGTGAAACTGGATGCATAAAAGAAAGGAATAAAAACTGTAAAATGACAACTTGTTTGGACTTAGGAACCAACTTTTTTAGCTGCTTTGAGGAATCCGTGAGCAGACTCAGATTTTATCGATGCCCAGCTCTTCTGGAGTGGAGATTCCCAGCTCCTGCAGCGTGGGATTGAGCTCCTGGATCACATATGGGTAGATCTCCTTATGAGGACCAGACTTATCCTGAGAAAACACAACAATAACAGCGTGTGCAGCATGTTAATAACACTCACAAATGTGACCCTGGAGCACAAATAGCATGGATATATTTGAAGCAGTAGCCAAAAGTACACTGTAAAAGGTCAAAATTATCGTTTTTTTCGTTTATGCAAAAAAATTATAATTTTAAGTAAGATATTTTGAAAATGTCCTACCACAAATATATAATTAAATTTTTGATTAGAAATGTGCATTGCTAAGAACTTCATTTGGACAACTTTAAAGGGGATTTTCTCAATATTTATTTTTTTTGCACCCTCAGATTCTAGATTTTCAAAAAGTTGTATCTACTTTTTTAATTAATAAATGATAATACTTTATAGATCAAGAAGAGCATTAAACATAGACGTGTTTTAGTTACTTTAACTAAGTTAATTAAATAATTAGTTCATCCAAAAATGAAAATGTGCTGAGAATGTGTTCATCCTCAGGCCGTCCAAGATTAGGATGAGTTTGTTTCTTCATCAGATTTGGAGAAATGTGTCATTTCAGAGCTGTCTCACCAATGCAATGAATGGGTGCCGTCAGAATAAGAGTCCAAACAGCTGATAAAAACATCACAATAATCCACAAGTAGCACTCCAGTCCATCAGTTAACATCTTGAGAAGACAAAAGCTGAAGCAAATCCATCATTAAGACGTTTTTAACTAAAACATGTGTTCATAATTTCCATTAACGCTTTCAGTGAAAAAGTGGTCTGGTCTGAATCAGGAGACAAATCTGCACAGATCAAGCACTGTTTACAAGCCAAAACAGCTCTAAACAAATAAGTGGATGGATTTTGATGTGAGCAGAAAACAGACTTTTATTATGAATTATGAACTCATATTTTAGTTAAAAACATCTTAATGATGAATTTATTTCAGCTTTTGTCTCTTTAAGATGTCAACTGAATAGTGTTGATTATTGTGATGTTTTTAATCAGCTGTTTGGACTCTCATTCTGACGGCACCCATTCATTCTCCAGAGGATCCATTGGTGAGACAGCTCTGGAATGACACCTTTTTCCAAACCTGATGAAGAAATATACTCATCTATATCTTGGATGACCTGAGCTCATTTTTGGTAAACTCTTCCTTAAACAAAGATGCAAATGAAAGCATAAAGTTATTTCTAGCTGTGCATTTGTTTCTCTCACCTTTACAGCTTCTAGGATGCGGATGGCACTGGCCAGATCGTTCAACCGCCTGCATGCGCGCAGAGCAGAGTCCAGGATCTTTGGTTCTGGAACGAGGTCGTATCCAATCAGTGTGTTCATACCTGAGGGAAAAGTGCAAAAAATGAAGGTTTCTAAAAAATAAACAGTTTTCAACAATGATAATAATCAGAAATTCTTGTTGAGTAGCTAATCAGCATATTAGAATGATTTCTGAAGGATCATGTGATGCTGAAGACTAGAGTAATGATGCTGAAAATGTAGCTTTTCATCACAGAAATCAATTACATTTGAATATAATAATCATAGGAATATTATTTCACTGTACTGTCACCTTTGCGCAGCTCCCAGGCATCCAGGTCTGGTTTGCTGAAGTACGTCACCCAGCGGGAGTCAAACTCCTCGTCGGTTTCTACTTTGGCATGAGAGTAACATCTGACAGCCAGAGGAGCTACAAAACAGGAGGAACACATTCAGACTGTATTACAAACTAAATTAAAGAACTTTCATTTAGGATACTGCACAAATTTTACCCTGCAAAGCACTTTTTAACCAGATTTATTGAAGATATAGATGTACATTGTTTGCAAATTTTCTGGCATTATCAATATACAAAGAGGCTATGGTGGGAGCTTTCTAGGTTTAGAAATGACAAAGTCTTGTTCAACTTTCTTTTATTATATGAACATGTAATATTTGGCTTTATAAAGTTGGAAAATGAGGCTTACATCATCAATCTGTTGATTATACTTATGTTTCATATTCATCAGTGTAAATTCAGCAATCAGAAACCATTTTTCTCTGTAGTATGTAAAGAATTAGGCATATTTATATAAGAACGATTAAGGAGAGTGCAAACAAAAAAGCTGTTAAAACTGTGTATTTGTTTGATACATTTAAGTTATTGTGATTTAGCAAGGCCTTTTATTTTATTTATATTTTTATTTATGCATGCATTTTATTTTATTGTATTTAATTTATTTGTTGGTTATGTATAATCTACAAATACAAGCTAAATGAAAGCGTCTCAGTGATATTAAACCATTCAGATGAATGATTTTAGTTTTCATCTAAATATAATAACTTGTTCTGCCCCTGAAATGAGTTTCCTTTTTAGCTTTTTATCATCAATCCCATCTTCACTCAGAGACACTTTCATAAGCCCGAGGCCTCAAATGCTATAATTGCACAATGTTTTGCTATAGTAAAAGCATGCATGGTCTTGAACAGGTTTGTATTGTGATTTAGCAAGGCCTTTTATTTTATTTGTTACATTTTATTTATATTTTTATTTATGCATGTATTTTATTTTATTGTATTTCATTTATTTGTTGGTTATGTATATCCTTGTATAGTTTATATATACTTTTAATATACTTTTTTTGGTCTATACCCACTTTTGTTATTCACTTGTTCAAGCATTAACAGAAAAAAAAAATGTATTATTGTATATACACAATAACACAAGTGTGGGTCATTAGAAGGGCAAACCCATACACATACACACAGACACAAACACACACATTTACAAACGTACAATAATCACACAAGCCACAACTAATGACCAAATATCGATCTGTCAGGTGCGTTACATTGTGAGCGCGACTCATTCTAATGAAAGGTCATCGAGGTTCTCAGACTCGCGCTAGTTTCTGTGAGCAAAGTAACCTTCGTGAAGCTCGCACACGTTCGTGTGTGTTTCTGTACCTGTGAACGCTGCTCGTGCTCGGGTCAGACTCCCGATACCGCGCAGAACCGCTGCTGAAATCATCCTCCTGCTGCTGTATCACCGATGAATCCGAATTGCTGGTCCAAACAGGACACGGCGCACGCTGATGACGCATGACGCACCGCGGGATGACGCAAAAGGAAAAGGGCGGGCTGTTTGCGTTTTATTTTAATTTTTTAATCATTTAAATTAAACAATGTTTGTTATTATTATTGGTGTATTTATTTATTCATAAGAATATTGTTTTCTCACATTTCTTGTATTTTACATCTTAGGCTTGTATATCGCTCTTCAAGCACTAGATGGCAGCAGAATCTCAGGAACGCGCTGGAGCCTCGGACAGTGACGTCATGACGGTGAAAACGATTACAGCTGCAGAAATGAGCAGCACTTTTGTTGGATCTGTCTACTAACATTAGACTGCAGTCACCAGCAGCTGAATAATAGCCTACTCACTTTATTTCAGCCATCCTCCTGATAATAAAACACTTTAAAACGAATTATGATGCATTCTGAATAAAATATTCTACATTGCATATAATACATTTTCTATAGCAAGTATAAAGTACAAGACTACAGTCATATAAGCGATTACAAGGGTTCAAGCACTTTTAGGCAAAACTTTCATTTTGCAAATACAGGTAATTTCCCATAGAAATATTATGTTTTGTAACATTTATGACTGTTATAGCGCCAGCTGTGGTCTGATCTCCTTAAAACTTTGCATGCTTGTTTAGAATCACCTGTCGCATTAAGTTTTGCATTTTTCTTTAGGCTTTATAGGATTTTGGGTAAATTCGGACAGGCCCCTTTTTAAAACGACCCCGTTATAGCTTCCCAAAGGGTACATTTCAACATTTTTTTTTTGATAACTATTGACCTAGAGAGTCCAGAGAATTGTACTGCAGTGTTTTTTTTTGTTGTTGTTGTTTTTTTCAGATTGAGCGAAAAACCTAGGACTAGTACGCAAAAGTTTTTGACATCTTCTCAATCATTTAACAAATGATTTGATTGACAGCAGTGGTTCTAGAGGCAAAGTTGTCCGGAATGAGGAGTTCTGTCATATGATATGAATATCGTATATGTCCAAAAAACCATGATCTTTTATGCCCTTGAAAAACGTGATATCGCCCCCCAGTGACAAAATTTCTCACAGACCTTTAGGCCCACAGATTTTCGTTTCGATCGGCCTACATTAACCATGTCTAATAGGTGCTCAAACTTCATTAACCATTGGTGACCATGTTTTTTTTTTTTTTTAGATATGCAAATGCAGAGGTGGGGGACTTACACTACCGTTCAAAAGTTTGGGGTCAGTAAGACTTGCAATTTTTTTTTAATGAAGTCAAGGCTGCATTTATTTTATCAAAAATACAGAAAATAAACTGTAATATTACAAAATGTTATTACAATAGAAAATAATGGTTTTTATTTTCACATACTTTAAAATATAATTTATTCCTGTGATGCAATGCTGATTTTTCATCAGCTGTTACTCAGTTTCCCAGGCTTAAGTGTCACATGATCCCTCAGAAATCATTCTGATATTCTGAATTATTAGTAGAATTATCAGTTTTGGAAACAGTTGTGCCGCCAATGTTTTTTTTTTTTTTTGAACCTGTATTTTTTTCTTTCAAGAACAACATTTATTCAAACTATAAATCTTTTCAAGCAATGTAAATCTATGATGTCACTTTTTATTAATGTAACAATTTATTCATTTATTTCAAAAAAAAAAAGAATGAATAAACATTTACTGACCCCAAACTTTTGAACGGTAGTGTAAGTCACATGACTTGACTCGAGTCAGACTTAAGTCACACATTTTAGGACTTGAGACTTGCTTGACAAATATTCATAAAAGACTTGCCTTTGACTTGATATTCAAGACTTGAGACTTGACTTAAATGACTTGATTTGCTTTATTCAACATCAGGAAAATCAGGCCCTTTCTTTTTATATCTTCTATCTGTTTTCTTTTTATTTATTATACAATAATAATAATAATAATAATAATAAAATTAAATAAAAAAAAACCTCACACTAGCTTGCTTTATTATTTTTCTATTCTATCTGTTTTCTTTTATTTATTGCACTTACATTTCATTGCACTCTTGTTGATTTTTTGTCCTCATTTGTAAGTCACTTTGATAAAAGCATCTGCAAAATGACTTAATGGAATGTAAAATGTAGCTAATGCTAACATCTTGGCTAGTCAAAGGTTATACTAGTTGTGATAGGCGTAACAATTTGGACACAAAGAAAAAAATTACATACAGATTTGCAAACTCAATTCACAGACATACGAAAAAACAAAACAAAACAGCTCAAACTTGCAAGCACAACCACACACACACAAACAAACAATACACTTTTCACTCATACAAGCGCACACACATTCACTCACAAAAATTAATGAATCACACTCAAATCAAATTCCCACTTCTCTCTCTCTCTCTCTCTCTCTCTCACACTCATTCTCACTCTCTCATACACACAGATTAATAATTTACAATTGTCAATCCATTTGATAATCAGGTTTGTGTGATTCAATTCATGTTTTTTTTTCTTCTTGCTGTTCTTTTATTTAAAAAAGGAAGGATCTAACTTAAGGATGTGTTCATGTCCCATAAAGGTGATGTCTGTTTAAAGAATGCTATTTGGTGGCATAAAAGCCATTATACTTAAATTATTTAATACTTTTTTCATGGTCTTCTGCAATGTCTGAGGCATATTGAAACAACTGTAACTAAATACTTCTTATGCTTTTATGTTGGTCTAATTTCAATTACTTTTTATTTTTTTTTTTTTTTTTTAGATTTTTATTGTATTAACAACTATGTGGACACCTTTTGAGTATAAATGCATATTGCAATTTTTTTTGTTGCAAATAAAACCCCCACAGTCCATAACTCCTGTAGTTTTAACCTATTTTAATATATAAATGCAGTTAAACCATCAAAAATGTGTATGACTTGAATTGTGTGACATAAAGCAGTGACTTGACTTGATTCTCACAAAAATTTACCACCTCTGTGCAAATGTCCTTATAGACACTTATGGCACTTTGGAGATTTTCATGCTGATAGGACACATAGTTGCATACAATATACAAAAAAAAAAAAATAATAATAAAAATAAAATAATAATAATAATAATAATAATAAAAATTATAATAAAAAAATAATAAATAAATAAATAAAAATTACAAGAACGCAACAAAATGACAGAAAATTAGTAATGAAAATTTAAATATAAAAATCTAAAATAAAATAAATAAAAACACAAGGCACATTACTTATCGTTAACTACAACTAAAAAAATAAAATAAATATTGAGTTGGCTGAACTTACAAAAACAAATCCTGCACACTACAAAACATGCGAAAAATTTCAAAATTTATTAACAACATTTCGGTTGCATGACCTTCATCAGGTATCTTCCAATATCAATTACAAATCACATTTAAAAAGACATTCAAGAAAACATCATAACCAATCACTGCAGAGAACCAGAGTTGGCTGAACTTAAAATTTTAAGGCTTGAAACTGTTTTTTACAGTGTAGGCAAAATTTCTCATTTTCATTTAGTTCAACAAACAAACAAAAAACAAACTAAAAGTGAAATAAAAATGAACAAAAACTCTATAGATGAAATACAAATGACAAAAGCACAACACAAATACTAAAACATCAACTAATATTAAAATAAGTAACAAGCAATCTACAAATATAAGCTAAATGAAAGCATCTCAGTGATATTAAACATTCAGATGAATGATTTTAGTCTTCATCTAAATATAATAACTTGTTCTGCCCCTGAAACGAGTTTCCTTTTTAGCTGACATCATCAATCCCACCTTCACTCAGAGACGCTTTCATAAGCCCGAGGCCTTAAACGTTATAATTGCACGACGTTTTGCTGTAGTAAAAGCATGCTCGGTCTAGAACAGGTTTGTAAATGTTCATGCAGTATTTGAACTAGTGCGAGAAAATACGATTCCTCAGACGCATCTCGTGCTCTCTTCATTGTGCAGAATGATTTTAGGTCATTAGCGCTTTCAAATATTCATACAATTATCTCCGATTTCCTCCTGTTTCGACTGTGTCCTGCCTCTCAGGCATTAATCAGAGCTTGTTTGATGTGTGTAATCCGCTAATATTGTTCAGTACGTAAACTCTGCCAGGCTTTTATTCAGCGGACATTATCGTGTCTCACAGCTTTGACTCCAGCACTGCAATTACACCCTCAACTGCTCCCATTAATTCAACATGCAGGAATTTCTGAGAGGAAAACGGCTCTCTCTGCATGAGCTGTCAGACGCCTCGCGCTGCCGCTGTTGGCCGGCGATCCTGATCCCGGTCCAGCTAATGTCTGGAGAAGACACGAGCCAAACTGGTCTGGGAACAGCAAAGTAGGCCATTTATGACACAAAATGCATAGTTATTAGAAAAGAAAATGACAAAAGCAATGGAAATGTGCCAGCCAAGATTAGGATGAGTTTGTTTCCCCATCAGATTTGGAGAAATGCCATTCCATCACTTGCTCACCGATGATCTTTTGCAGTGAATGGGTGCCGTCAGAATAAGAGTCCAAACAGCTGATAACAACATTACAATAATCCACAGCACTCAGTTAACATCTTATAAGAAACAAATCTATTTTCAGCTTGTAAATGGCCCCTGATCTGTGCAGATTTCGCTCCTGATTCAGACCAGACCACTTTTTCAGTGGAGAAAGCGTTATTATGGATTATGGACTCCTGAGGGTGAGTACATTTTTGGGCGAACTATTCCTTTAATACCCTTGTCAGATTATATGGTGGATGGAAACACACGTTACATTCTTATTATGTCACTTGTGGTAACTGTTACTTTTAAAATTGTCACATTTTTAAGAGGTCAGTTCTGGAAAGTGTTACTTTTAAAATGGTTACATTCTTAGGATGCTGCTAATTTTAAGATTTATTACCAACAATAACAATCTGGAAAGAAGTTACTTTTAGTGTTACTTTAAAAATTGTTACAACCATAAATCGTTACTTTTGGAAAACTGTTACTTTTACAATAGTTAGATTTATAGAATGTTACCTCTTGAAACTGTTACTTTTAAAATATTTACTTTTTAAGATGTTACTTCTGACAACTGCTACTTTTAAAGCTTACATTCTTAGGACATTACTTCTGGAATATAATACTTTTTTTTTTAATTGTCACATTCCTAAGATGTTATAGAAAGAGCTACTGTTAAAATAGTTACATTCTTAGGATGTTACTTTTGAAAAGTCTTTTAGACGTTACTTCTAGAAACTGCTAATTTTAAAATAGTTATTTCTGGAACAATCTGGAAAGATGTTACTTCTAGTGTTACTCTTAAAATTGTCACATTCTTAAGACATTACTTTTGGAAAGTATCTTTTGGAAAACTGTTACTTTTACAATAGTTACATTTATAGAATTTTACCTCTTGAAACTGCTACTTTAAAAATCGTTACATTCCTAGGATGTCACTTGTGGTAACTGTTACTTTTAAAATTGTTACATTCTTAAGAGGTCAGTTCTGGAAAGTGTTACTTTTAAAATAGTTACATTCTTAGGATGTTACTTTTGGAAAGTCTTTTAAAATAGTTATTTCTGGAACAATCTGGAAATATGTTTCTTCTAGTGTTACTCTTAAAATTGTTACATTTGGTAAGTTACTTTTGGAAAACTGTAACTTTTACAATAGTAACATTTATAGAATGTTACCTCTTGAAACTGCCACTTTTAAAAATCGTTACATTCTTAGGATGTCTGTGGTAACTGTTACTTCTAACTGTTCTAACTGTCTGGTAACTGTTCTAACTGTCTGGTAACTGTTACTTCTAAAATGGTTACATTCTTAAGAGGTCAGTTCTGGAAAGTGTTACTTTTAAATATTTGCATTCTTAAGATGTTACTGCTGACAACTTCTACTTTTAAAACTTACATTCTTAGGACATTACTTCTGGAATATAATACTTTTTTTTTAAATTGTCACATTCTGAAGATGTTACTTCTAGAAAGGGCTACTGTTAAAATAGTTACATTCTTAGGATGTTATAGTCTTATTTTTATAATTGTTCCATTGTTTAGACGTTGTTACTTTTACAATAGACCACTTTTTCACTGGAGGAAGTGTTATTATGGATTGTGGACTCCTGAGGGTGAGTACTTTTTTGGGCAAACTATTCCTTTAATATTCTTGTCAGATTATAGGGTGGATGGAAACAGTTGCTACAGTTTGATTGGTCAGTTTTCAGAGATCAATTATGAGAGAAACACACTGCATTCCTCCTGTTCCATTTCTTTTGCACTCACTATTGTATAAAATGAAAGTGGTTTGCATAATTTCCAGAACATCCTTTTTGTGGACACTCACGACTTTGCTCGTCCATTCATTTCCTCTGAATGCATAATCAATCTTAGTGTTATTTTCCGACAGATCCGGTTTGCGTAGGCTCAGGTCCGTCCGGCGCGGAGAGAACGGGGCCTTCGGCGCTCCGGCACAGGCTGGGAACATCAGCCTAGTAAATATTCAATTTAAAGGATTCCCAGATAAGAGTGTCTGAAAAACGGAGGCAGCGGCCATTCTTCTTGATAAGAAAAGACGCCACCATCTGCAGGGAGAGAGATAGTGAACTCCTACAACAACCCAGAGCCCTCCACCACAGACAGACTGAGAGAGAGAGAGAGAGAGGCTGCTCACAGAGAACAGAGTTCTTACAGGTTCTGGAAATTCAAAAAAGAAATTTATTTTCACCTGAGAAAGGCTGTAGACAGTATTAAACTTGACAGGCCAGTTCACAAATACAAAAAGGCACTCTTTCTTTCTCATCCTCACTCTCTTCTGCAGCTGTGTGGAGGAAAATGATTAAAATTCTGTCATCATTTGACTCACCTTCATGTTGTTCCAGAACAGAATAATCAATTCATAATCAGTATTTTTGTCTTTGTTTCCTGTAAAACATTATTAAAATGTTACTTCTGTAAACTGCTACTGTTAAAATCATTCTACATTCTAAAGACATTACTTCTGGAAACGGCTACTTTTGAAATAGTTACATTCTTAAACATCGTTACAATTAAAATCATTAAATTCTTAAGATGTTACTTCTTACTTTTAAAATCCTTACATTTCTAAGTCGTTACCTCTGAAAACTGCTACTTTTTAAATTGTTACAAATTTAAAACATTACTTCTGGAAAATGTTAAAAAAATTGCTACATTCTTAAGATGATACTTCTAAAAACTCATACTTTTAAAATAGTTACATTCTTGGGGTGTTACTGTTGGAAACTCTTTTAAAATTGTTACATTCTTAAGATCTTACTTGTAGAAACTGCTAATTTTAAAATAGTTACTTCTGGAAAACATCGGAAAGATGTTACTTCTGCGATGTGTTACTTTTAACATTGTTAGATTCTTAAGAGGTCAGTTCTGGAAAATGTTACTTTTAAAATGGTTACATTCTTATGATGTTACTTCTAAAAACTGCTACTTTAAAAATTGTTACATTCTTAGGATGTCCCTTCTGGTAACTGTTATTTTTAAAATCGTTACATTCTTAAGACGTTACTTCTAGAAACTGCTACTTTTAAAATAGCTACATTCTTATGATGTCACATGTGGTAACTGTTACTTTTAAAATTGTTACATTCTTAAGAGGTCAGTTCTGGAAAGTGTTACTCTTTACTTCCTTCTTTACATTCCTCACATTCTTTTACATTCCTTCTTTACATTACTTCTAGAATTTGTTACTTTTAACATTGTTAGATTCTTAAAACATCAGTTCTGGAAAATGTTACTTGTAAAATTGTTACGTTCTTATAACGTTACTTCTAGAAACTGCTACCTTTAAAATAGCTGGTAAAAATTGGAAAGATGTTAATTCTGGAAAGTGTTACATTTAAAATGGTTACATTCTTTAAACATTACTTCTGGAAACTGCTACTGTCACTTGTGGTAACTGTTACTTGTGGTAAAATTTCTGGAAAGTGTTACTTTTAAAGTAGTTACATTCTTAGGATGTTACTTTTGAAGTGTCTTTTTTTTGCAAACTGTTACATTCTTAAGATGTTACTTCTAGAAACTGCTAAATTTAAATTGGTTATTTCTGGAACAATCTGGCAATATGTTACTTCTAGTATTACTCCTAAAATGGTTACATTCTTAAGACGTTAATTTTGAAAACGTACTTTTGGAAAACTTTTACTTTTACAATAGTTATAGAATATTACCTCTTGAAACCGTTACTTTTAAAATAGTTACATTCTTAGAATGTTACTGTTGGAAAGTCTTTTGAAACTGTTACATTCTTAAGATCTTACTTGTAGAAACTGCTCATTTTAAAATGGTTACTTCTGGAAAATATCAGAAATATGTTACTTTTAACATTGTTAGATTCTTAAGACGTCAGTTCTGGTAACTGTTACTTCTAAAATTGTTACATTCTTAAGACGTTACTTCTAGAAACTGCTACCTTTAAAATAGCTGGTAAAAATTGGAAAGATGTTAATTCTGGAAAGTGTTACTTTTAAAATGGTTACATTCTTTAAACATTACTTCTAGAAACTGCTACTGTCACTTGTGGTAACTGTTACTTGTGGTAAAATTTCTGGAAAGTGTTACTTTTAAAGTAGTTACATTCTTAGGATGTTACTTTTGAAAAGTCCTTTTTTTTGCAAACTGTTACATTCTTAAGATGTTACTTCTAGAAACTGCTAAATTTAAAATGGTTATTTCTGGAACAATCTGGCAATATGTTACTTCTAGTATTACTCTTAAAATTGTTACATTCTTAAGACGTTAATTTTGGAAACGTACTTTTGGAAAACTTTTACAATAGTTATAGAATATTACCTCTTGAAACTGTTACTTTTAAAATTGTTACATTCTTAAGAGGTCAGTTCTGGAAAGTGTTACTCTTTACTTCCTTCTTTACATTCCTCACATTCTTTTACATTCCTTCTTTACATTACTTCTAGAATTTGTTACTTTTAACATTGTTAGATTCTTAAAACATCAGTTCTGGAAAATGTTACTTTTAAAATTGTTACGTTCTTATAACGTTACTTCTAAAAACTGCTACTTTAAAAATCGTTACATTCTTAGGATGTCCTTTCTGGTAACTGTTACTTCTAAAATTGTTACATTCTTAAGACGTTACTTCTAGAAACTGCTACCTTTAAAATAGCTGGTAAAATTGGAAAGGTGTTAATTCTGGAAAGTGTTACATTTAAAATGGTTACATTCTTTAAACATTACTTCTGGAAACTGCTACTGTCACTTGTGGTAACTGTTACTTGTGGTAAAATTTCTGGAAAGTGTTACTTTTAAAGTAGTTACATTCTTAGGATGTTACTTTTGAAAAGTCCTTTTTTTTTGCAAACTGTTACATTCTTAAGATGTTACTTCTAGAAACTGCTAAATTTAAAATGGTTATTTCTGGAACAATCTGGCAATGTTACTTCTAGTATTACTCCTAAAATTGTTACATTCTTAAGACGTTCATTTTGGAAACGTACTTTTGGAAAACTTACAATAGTTATAGAATATTGAAACCTCTTGAAACTGTTACTTTTAAAATAGTTACATTCTTAGAATGTTACTGTTGGAAAGTCTTTTGAAATTGTTACATTCTTAAGATCTTACTTGTAGAAACTGCTCATTTTAAAATAGTTACTTCTGGAAAATATCAGAAATATGTTACTTTTAACATTGTTAGATTCTTAAGACGTCAGTTCTGGAAAATGTTACTTTTAAAATAGTTACATTCTTATAACATTACTTCTAAAAACTGCTACTTTAAAATCGTTACATTCTGACAAGAGGTCAGTTCTGGAAAGTGTTACTTTTAAAATAGTTACATTCTTAGGATGTTACTTTTGAAAAGTATTTAAAAAAAAATTGTTACATTCTCAAGACATTACTTCTAGAAACTGCTAATATCATCTTGAAAGATGTTACTTCTAGTGTTACTCTTAAAATTGTTACATTCCTAAGACATTACCTTTGGAAACTGTTACTTTTAAAATATTAAAAGACATTATAGTAACATTCCTTAGATGTTAGCTCTTAATGCTATTTTTAAAATTCTCTTAAAAAAAGATTTTAGAGCTGCACAAACGTACATTTCTGTTTTTGTTCCACAAAATAAACAAAGTTCTGTAAGTTTGGACCAACATTAATGACGATGACAAAGTTTTGAGGTAAATTATTCCATTAACCTTAAAATATTTTTCGTATAGAATAAAGCAACTTTAAAGTTATTATTATTCAGTAAAAACAACAAGGTCATGGGTTCAGTTCCCAGGGAATGCATGAATTGATCAATTAAGCCACTTTGGCCAAACACATCAGTGTAAATGCCAATAATCACAGTGCATCTGTGTGTTTTAAATAACAGCATTTACACAGTGACCTGTTCAAGCAGTAACGTCTGATTGGGGTCAGGGATTGATCCTCTGCGTCTCTCTTTATCGCTCTTTCTCTCCGCTCGTGTCCCGCTTCTCTCCCATCTGCATTTCTGCACTCAGAAGGGAATTTCAAATGGCTGCCGAAGGCTTCAGGTCGATGTAGTATTTACTGTGCAGTGTGTGTGTGTGTGTGTGTGTGTGTGTGCAGGTGAGCACTGCTGACTGTGAGATAAGACGCTCTCTGATAACACGCTCTGTCTGTGACCCTCCAGAGTTTGTTGAATTTACGTGGAGCTGTAGCTGGAATGACTCGGGGTGCGGCGCTCCGTGATCATCATTTAGTCAGCTGGAAAAAGGAGGATAATGATGTGCCAATCACTGAGGGGAGGATTTGGGGAAAACTGACAAACAAAAGGTTTTTAAAGGAAAAGTTATTCCGAAAATAAATATACTGTCATTTTTCACTCACCATAAAATATTTTTCTACCTTTAGTTACAACTGCAAAAGTTAAGTGTTTGGCATCAGTGATTGATGGGGATTTTGCAGTTACACTTCTTTTGGCATCTTGACTTCATCTGCACTTTAACATACTGTATTTTAGGCCTTTTTATAATGTCTATGATTTTGTTTTGCGGTGCAAAATGAAGAAATTCCACTATAATCTGTGATTATTCTAAATTAATTGATCTTTGGTTTTTATTTTTGAAATATTATGCATTTATGCATATTACGAATTAATTGGAAAAGTGTCAATTTATTTACAACAAAGGAAGTGGACATAAATAATAACTAATAAGAATAATAATCTTAAAGAATTACATTTGTAAATTTTAAATATACGTCAATAGTCATGCTTTTATGATACTTTAAGTTTTTTTACTACAAAAATAATTGTATTACTTAGTATTTTTGTCTCGTTTTCCAGCACAAATATTTAAACATTCATAAATCAATATGCATTTACTTGAGAAGGAAAAAGGATGATTTTTAGTCTTGTTTTGTTAAAAAAAAAGAAAAAAAAAATGCTTAAAATCTACCAGTGTGATCATAAAAATCTATTTCCATTTGAATTAAGTTTATTTTCCTCACTCAACTTACATTTTGTCTTGTTTTAAGCATAATCTCACTAAATTTGGATCATTTTCGGTATTAAACTTAAAATCTTCTGTAAATGTACAGAATCTTAATTTAAGATATTTATAACGGAAAGCAGGACAAAACATTACTTTTGGAAACTGTTACTTCTACAATAGATTTACATTCATAGAATGTTACCTCTTGAAACTTTTAAAATATTTATATTCTTAAGATGTTACTTCTGAAAACTGCTACTTTTAAAACGGTTACATTCCTAGGACGTTACTTCTGGAATATAATACTTTTGTAAAACTGTTACATTCTTAAGATATTACTTTTAAAAACGGCTACGTTTAAAACTGTTACATTTTAGGACATTACTTCTGGAATATAATCCTTTTTTTATTAAATGGTTACATTCTTAAGATGTTCCTTTTAAAAACTGCTACTTTTAAAACTTAAATTCTTAGGACATTACTTCTGGAATATAATACTTTTTTTAAAATGGTTACTTTCTTTAGACGTTATTTCTAGAAGCTGCTACTTTTAAAATTGTTACATTCTTAAGACATTACTTTTAAAAACAGCTACGTTTAAAACTGTTACATTTTAGGACATTACTTCTGGAATCTATAATACTTTTATTTTTAAATGGTTACATTCTTAATACGATACTTGTAAAAACTGCTACTTTTAAAACTGTTACATTCTTAGGACATTACTTTTGAAAACTGATATGTTTAAAACTCTTACATTTTAGGACATTACTTATATAATATAATACTAATATAATACTTTTTAAAATGGTTACATTCTTAAGACATTCCTTTAAAAAACTGCTACTTTTAAAACTTAAATTCTTAGGACATTGCTACTTTTAAAATTGTTACATTCTTAAGACTTTCCTTTTAAAATCTGCTGCTTTTAAAACTGTTAAATTCTTAGGACATTACTTCTGGAATATAATACTTTTTTTTAAAATGGTTACATTCTTAAGACGTTATTTCTAGAAGCTGCTACTTTTAAAATTGTTACATTCTTAAGACATTACTTCTGGAATATAATCCTTTTTTATTAAATGGTTACATTCTTAAGATGTTCCTTTAAAAAACTGCTACTTTTAAAACTTAAATTCTTAGGACATTGCTACTTTTAAAATTGTTACATTCTTAAGACTTTCCTTTTAAAATCTGCTGCTTTTAAAACTGTTAAATTCTTAGGACATTACTTCTGGAATATAATACTTTTTTTTAAAATGGTTACATTCTTAAGACGTTATTTCTAGAAGCTGCTACTTTTAAAATTGTTACATTCTTAAGACATTACTTCTGGAATATAATCCTTTTTTATTAAATGGTTACATTCTTAAGATGTTCCTTTTAAAAACTGCTACTTTTAAAACGTAAATTCTTAGGACATTGCTACTTTTAAAATTGTTACATTCTAAAGACGTGACTTCTGGGTTACAATACTTAAAAAAAAATGGTTACATTCTTAAGACTTTCCTTTTAAAATCTGCTACTTTTAAAACTTAAATTCTTAGGACATTACTTCTGGAATATAATACTTTTTTTTAAAATGGTTACATTCTTAAGACGTTATTTCTAGAAGCTGCTACTTTTAAAATTGTTACATTCTTAAGACATTACTTCTGGAATATAATCCTTTTTTTATTAAATGGTTACATTCTTAAGATGTTCCTTTTAAAAACTGCTACTTTTAAAACTTAAATTCTTAGGACATTGCTACTTTTAAAATTGTTACATTACTTTTAAGAACTGCTATGTTTAAACCTGTTCAATTTTAGGACATTACTTCTGGAATATAATACTTTTTTAAAAATGGTTACATTCATAGGATGTTACTTTTGCAAGTCTTTCAAAATCTTTACATTCTTAAGCTGTCACTTCTGGAAAGTGTTACTTTAAAAATGATTTTCAAATAATTTCAAAATTATTATTTTTTTTAGAGCTGCATGAGCATTCTGCTAAATTTCTGTTTGTGTTCCACAAAATAAACAAAGTCCAGTGAGTTTGGAACAACATTATTGGTGATTGAGGTGAATTATTCCATTAACCTTAAAATATATTCCAGAGGACAAATGTTCTCATAAATATAAGTTTATTTGTATAGAATGAAGCTGATTTACAGTTACACTTATTCAGTTATGTCCATATGGCATTAATGGAAACATCAACAAAACATAATTTTTTTGCTTTGCATTCAAAATTTGTGTTTCGCAAGAGAAATTAACAGCATGAGTTCAAGCAAAGATGACAGAATTGTGATTTTTTTTTTCTGAATTTAACTCCTCTAACAACCCGAGAAGACGACGAAAAGATTCAAATCGGCGTGCTGCGTTTTATCATTCAGAAAGTCCATTTGCAGAGGCGATCAGCACAATTAGATTGCACAGGCTGTTTTGTGCACACATATTAAAAGCACGTCTGAGACATTTTGATAAATTGAAAGCATTAAGTGGTTTTCAGCCCTCAGAGATTTTCATTACGATCAAGAGAAACGTCCTGAGGTTAGACAGAGAGAAACGCACAAACTCAGCCGCGGCTGGAGGATTGGGAGCAGACGAGCCTCACCAACATCATAACGCCGCTTACAGTGATGAATGCTGCTGCTGGGAAACTGATAGAGACACAATCTGTGATCTCTTCTGGAGAAAACAGTAGATTGTGATTTTGATGAAGTGACTCTGTCAAAAGCACTCAGTGTGGGAGACACACACACACACACACACACACACACATCACTGATTTCTTCACTTACATGGACCTTTTGAGGAGAAATGTGAAAGTATGGCATCTCATTTTGGCCTTTTTTTTTAAGGATCACATGAATAAATGTCTCTGATTTAGTGTTCAACATGAATTCAGTATTGATTTTTAATTATAAAACATGATGCATCTTCAAAGAAATACTGAGAATTCATTGGAAAAGTTTTCAGATAAAGATTCAAAACAAGGAAGTGGATATAAATAATAAGAATAAACTTAAATAATTACATTTGGTCCCAATCCTAAATATATTAGTCATACTTTTAGCATTTTCACTTTTTTTAAAAATGCGTTGTTGTTAATTTTTGTTTTGTGAAAAACCAAGACCATTTTGGCCAAACAACACTGAAGAATAATGTCAGCTAATATCTATGACTTTGTTCTGTGGTGAAACATAGAAATTCTATCATAATCTGTGATTCTACATGAATTTAACATCAGTTTTTTAACAGAATACTGAGAATTGATTGGGAAAATTGGCGCTATTTAACATTCAGCAATTTAATTTTATTTAAATGAAAGATTCAAAACAAAAACATGGATATAAATAATAACAATAAACTTAAATATTTACATTTGGTCCCAATTCTAAATATATTAGTCATGCTTTTAATATTTGTATTTTTTCAAAGATGCATTTTTGTTTATAAAAGTGTTGTGTGAAGATAACATTGAAAAAATTAATTGAATTACTCTTGTTTTCCAGCACACCTAAATGTTCTTATCAATATGCATTAATGTTGTTTTTTGAAAAACCAAGACCGTTTTGGCCAAACAACACTGAAGAATAACGTCTATTTATTATCTATGATTTTGTTCTGTGGTGAAACATTCCATCATAATTTAACATGAACTCAATATTGGTTTTTAATTATGAAATATGATGCATTTCCAACAGTATATTGGGAAAATTGCCAGAAAAAAATTGACTGACGGCACTATTTAATATTCAGCAAAATAATTTTATTTAAATGAAAGATTCAAAACAAAAACATGGATATACATAATAACAATATACTTAATTACATTTGATCCCAATCCTAAATATATTAGTCATTTTTACTTTTTGAAAGATGCATTTTTGTTTATAAAAGTGTTGTGAAGATAACATTGCAAAAAATTATTGAATTACTCTTGTTTTCCAGCACAAATACCTTAAAATGTTCTTAACAACATGCATTTATTTATAATATATTATTATTACTATAGATGTTAAATCTTGTTTTGTGAAAACCCAAGACGATTTTGGCCAAACAACACTGAAGAATAATATCAATTAATATTTATGACTTTGTTCTGTGGTGCAACATAGAAATTATATCAGAATCTTTGATTCTACATGAATTTAACATCAGTTTTTTTAACAGAATACTGAAAATTGATTGGGGAAAATTGCCAGAAAATGTATGGATGGCACTATTTATCATTCTGCAAATTAATTTTATTTCAGTGAAAGATTCAAAACAAAAAAGTGGATATAAATAATAATAATAATAATAATAATAATAATAATAATAATAATAATAATAATAATAATAATACATTAATACTACTACTACTACTAATAATAATAATTATAATAATAATAATAAACTTAATAAATAATAAATACAAAATAAATAATTTAATAATAATTTAATTTACTCTAGTTTTCCAGTACAAATACCTAAATGTTCTTAAATCAACATGCATTTACTTGAGAAGGTAACTTACTGGAGATGTTAAGTCTTGTTTTGTGAAAAAAAAAAAAACAAGTAAATAATTACATCTGGTCCCAATCTTGTTAAACGTCCCTAAATCAACATGCATTTATGTAAGAAGGAAAATGACGTTAAGACTTGTTTTTTGAAAAACCAAGACTTTTTCCGCCCAAAAAACATTAAAGAATAATCTTTAGTTCTGTGCATAGAAATTCCATCACAATCGGTTATTCTACGTGAATTCAATATTCGTTTTTATAAAGAAATATGATGCATTTCTAAGAGAATATTTAGAAGCGACTGTAAAAGTTTCACATGCTGCCATTTATTTTAATAAAAGATTTCAAAACATAGAAGTGAATAAGTCACTTTCATGTTGACTTGGAAAAAATAATATTCTCATTTTTAAAACCCATCCACGAAGACCACAGACCCCTGAATGATGTTTACTGAAAATGCTCTGCCTGTCATGAAACGTTTTTCTACTTCTTAAGATGGAAATTGCTTTTTTCCTCCCCCCGAAACATTCTGCCAGACTAGATGTTTGCTTTTCCAGAAGATTATTTATCTCCGAGATGCAATCGAGCATTATGATGCTGACATTATGTAATGGAGTCAAAGCACCGAGGTCCAGGTTAGTTCAGTCTGCAGGTAGAGGCTTATCAGAGTCCATGTAATTAAATCAACCGTCCCTCAAATAAATCCCTAGAAAGACATTTATCAGGATCCGCCGCTGCGATACGACGCGCCGCTTTACTGGAACGGAACGTTTTGTCCGGATGAAAGCGCTTGAACTCGTCGCAGGAAAAGTTGCACACGGTGGCACTTTCTGTGTGGTTAAAAGCACAGAGAAAGCATGAGGAGCCAAAGCTTTATTTGCACAGAAACTGCACACTGGAGCTCTGAAGACCTGTCAGTCCTGAGCTGAATGCTGCTGCGTTTGGTTTTGCTGAGGTTTGAAATAATTCAATGAAAACAGAACAACACTCGTATCTCAAACTGCATCTTAACAAGGCTTTCACCGGCTCTCTAATAAAACAACGCAGCATCTTTCCTGAAGCACAAGGCATTAGAAAGCCACCAAAGAAAAAGGAAAAGGGGGGAACCAGTAACATCAGTAGTTTTATTCAGAAATATCTGCATGAATTGACTGCTTTAAATTTTATGTATTAATGTTTACATTACATTTATGCATTTGATCCAGATTTAGGTAATGAACAACTGCTCAATGTTCAGCTGTCAAACTCCATCTTAACAAGATCTTTATCAGCAGCACAAGCTCTTATGAAGCGTCTAAAATCATCTTCATCTCTCTTTGATGTCCATCTGATAAGTTTGCATGGATCTGGACTGGTTTCAATCAAAGAAAAAGTGGTTTTAGGTCAGAAAATTGGCTCCACGTTGAAACCTGCTAGTCTCTGCACAAGTAATACCAGTATTTTTAGTCATATACAAATACATAAATATTAATTGCATTAATTATATATATATATATATATATATATATACACACACTACCAGTCAAAGGTTTGGACCTCTCATTTAATGTCTTTAAAAGAAGTTTCTGATGCTTATCAAGGCTGCTTTCACTTGATCAAAAATACAGAAAAAAAAAAGTAATATTATTACGATGTAAATCAATGTTTTTATATATTAATATACATAAAAATTTAATTTATATCTTTAAATACAGCTGAATTTCCAGAATCATTACTCCAGTCTTCAGTGTCACATGATCCTTCAAAAATCATTCTGATATACTGATTTTTATACAGGATTTTTTGATTAATAAACAGCATTTATTTAAAATAGAAAGGTTTTCTAACAATATACACTACTGTTCAAAAGTTTGGGGTCAGTACTTTTTTTTTTTCTTTTTTTGAAAGAAATTAATACTTTTATTCACCAAGGTTGTGTTAAATTAATAAAAAGTGATAGCATAGATTTACATTGTTGGAAAAGATTTATATTTTGAATAAATGCTGTTCTTTTTAACTTGTTATTCATCAAAGAATCCTGAAAAAAAAAGATTCACAGGTTGCAAAAAAATACTGTTTCCAACATCGATATTACTGTTTTTTCTGTATTTTTGATCAAATAAATGCAGCCTTTATGAGCAGAAGATACTTCTTTAAAAAACATTAAATGAGAGTCCAAACGTTTGACTGGTAGTGTACACACACACACACACACACACACACACACACACACACACAATGTTTTAAATTGCATTTACATTTATCCAACTGCATTCAGTTTTTTAGTCAGTTCATGCATTCCCTGGAAATGCATGTCTCATTTAATTAAAGACACTGAATAAAATGAGTGATGTTGCATGCTCAAAATCAAGATTTAAACTCAAATCAATACTTATGTGCATGTTTATTTGTGGGTTGTTTATGAATTGGCTCTCAAGCTCTTTATCAGATCTTTAATAAAACAACGTTGCATCTTTCTATCAGCACGAGCTGTTCTACAACATGTGAAATCATCTAATTCTTACAAAAATGTCCATCTGAGATGTTTGCATGGATCTGGATAATTTTTTAGCAAAAAAAAAAAAAAAAAAAGTGGTTCTTAATCAGAAAATTGGTTCCACAGTACTTTTAGATCATGTTTAAATTGCTGTTTAATTTAATTTAATTTAATTTATGCATTTAGCAAATGTATGTATTTATCCAACTGCACTCGATTTTTTTTTGTTTGTTTTTTTTGCATTCCCTGGAAATGCATGTCTGATTTTATCGAATACTCTGAATTGAATTAAATTAGTGATGTTGCATGCTTCAAAATCAAGATTTAAACTCAAATCAAGACTGTGGTGTTTGCAAAGAACTGGACCAGGTTTCCACCAAAGAGTTTGGTTCTGGGTCCATATTAAAACCTGAACCACAGTAAAACTAGTAATTTTTGCTTGCCATATTTTGGAATAATGTTTAAATTGCACACATTTAGCAAATGTATACATTTATC
Source organism: Cirrhinus molitorella (assembly GCA_033026305.1). NCBI lineage: Eukaryota > Metazoa > Chordata > Actinopteri > Cypriniformes > Cyprinidae > Cirrhinus > Cirrhinus molitorella. Next base: position 1,774,111 of record CM065127.1, read on the forward strand.
CAACTGCATTCTAGTTTTTCTATTACCTGCAAATGCATATCTGGTAATACTGAAGACACTGAATTAAATGATGTTGCATGCTCTAAATCAAGATTTAATCTCAAATCAAGACTGTGGTGTGCTTGTTTATTTGTGTGTTTGCTATGAAACACAAACGGCATCTAAACACGATCTTTATCGGCTCTCTAATAACACAACGCAACATCTTTCCAGCAGCATGAGCTGTTATGAAGCATCTGAAATCCCCTTCTCACTTTGATGTCCATCTGAGATGTTTGCATGGATCTGGCCCAGTTTCCACCAAAGAAAAAAAAAGCGATTCCTGAAAAGCCAAACCTGAACCACACTAAAACCAGCTCTTCATATTTCTATTTAATGTTTAAATTGACTTTAAATTACATTTATGCATTTATCCAACTGCATTCCAATTTTTAGTCAGCTCATGCATTCCTTGGAAATGCATGTCTGATTATATTGAAGACACTATATTCAATTAGTGATGTTGCATGCTCAAAATCAAGTTTTAAACACAAATCAAGACTGTAATGTGCATGTTTATTTGTGGGTTGGTTATGAGCTGGGGGGGTCAGCTCTCAATCTCCATCTTAACATCTTTGTTGGCTCTCTAATAAAACAAATGAAGCATTTTTCCAACAGTGTGAACTGTTATGAACCACCTTTGATGCCCATCTGAGATGTTTGTATGGATCTAGGCCAGTTTCCACTAAAGAAAAAAGCTATTCCTGAAAAGCAAAACCTGAATGACACTAAAACCAGCTCCTCATATTTCTAAACAATGTTTAAATTGCACTTTAAAACACATTTATGCATTTAGCAAATGCATGCATTCATCCATTTCATGCATTTCCATGGAACGCTCGTCTGATTGTATCTAAGAATTAAATTAGTGATGTTGCATGCTCAAAATCAAGATTTAAACTCAAATCAAGACTGCAATGTTTATTTGTGGGTTGGTTATGAGCTGGGTGAGCTCTCAAAATCCATCTTAACATGATCTTTGTTGGCTCTCTAATAAAACAAATTAAGCATTTTTCCAACAGCGTGAACTGTTATGAACCACCTTTGATGTCCATCTGAGATGTTTCCATGGTTCTAGGCCAGTTTTCACTAAAGAAAAAAGCAATTCCTGAAAACCTGAACGACACTAAAACCAGCTCCTCATATTGCAAAATAATGTTTAAATTGCACTTTAAATTACATTTATGCATTTAGCAAATTCATGCATTTCCATGGAACGCTCATCTGATTGTAAGAATAAATTAGTGATGATGCACGCTCAAAACCTGGATTTAAAAGCTTAAATCAAGACTGATGTGCATGTGTATTTGTGAGTTGTTTATGAACTAACACAGTCATCGTTCAGCTTTCAGTGCCGGTTCTCAGAGAGTTTCAGCAGAAACGATCGTCTTTAACACACTCATGATCCTCAGAGACAGACTCTCTTCGCCTGCGGCTCCGCCGGAGTCTCAGAGCAGTCTACAGATCGCTTCTCCGCCGCCTGCGAAGCTTCTCCTCCGTTCCTCTCGCTCCACAAGGCGTTCTCCGGAGGCTGGTAGCCCGGTTCCAGCGGGTCCAGCGGGTCTTTGGAGAGCAGGATGCTGATGGACGGAAGCGTCCGGTGGACAGTCACCTCCGAATCGCCTCCTTCTTGACTCTCCCAGATCTCCCGCAGGCCCTTGTACTGCAGTTTGGTCATCTGGTGGAGGCCGCCGATCTTTCTTTTCATGATCTCGGCGCACGTGATGGTTTTGGTCACGGCCCGTCCGGACCCGCTGAACACCACCCGTCTCAGTCCGGTTTGACCCATGTCCCCAGGTTCGTCCTGCATGCGTGCCATAGCGAAACCCATGAGATTGCGAATTTTGCTGCCCTCCTTCACCCTCATTTCCAGCACACCTGCCGGCAGACCGGGGAACGGACACGTGCTTTCCTCTTCGATCCGACACACTTTCTTAAACCCGCTCGCGTGAGTCTGTTTAAGCAAAGGCGACGAGGCGGAGACGTTTGTGGTCTGACAGGCGTCCCGACTGCCACTGAGCTCCATTGCCAGTGATTTCAAATCATTCCTTCATCTTAAACACTTCAATTACAAGCAATTCCTTTATATTATCCCTCATTAGTGTCCTGCGGTTAAATCGCTCGAACCAGAAGTGCGCTGAAATTAAACTCATGACTTGAGATAATAGACAAAATAAAGCCAAAAATGTCTTGCTTAATATGCACAGCTAAATAGGTGTGATTTACCCGTGCGTCTCTTTAAAAACAGCATGGTAAACTTTCTCCTAGATTTGAACTTCTGGAAATGAAGTGGCAATTCCTCCAAGGATGTTTTGGTTTTCGGACAGTGCACTTACTGTACTTCTGCGGGACGATCTGGTTAGAAATCCAGCTCTTCTCCTGGGTTTTCCAGACCTCTGTTGTCTACCGTTGTCCTTTCAACTTTGCGGATGCGGTCTCTGGAGTGCGTCTTCCTCTCTATCGCTGTCCTTTTCTGTTTCTCGTCTCTTTCCACGTGCCATCGGAGCTGGAATCTCTCAGTTTCTCGTCTGACACTCGTGCTGCCTCGTAAATGCTGGTGGGGGGGATGAACAAGAGAGAGAGAGAGAGAGAGAGAGAGAGAGAGAGAGAGAGAGAGAGAGAGAGAGAGAGTGAGAGAAAGAGAGGGAGGGTCAGCCTTCTTAAAGCAACAGTAACCTCAAATCCCAAATGAGCAATATTATTAAACCAACACTTTCAGGATGGGAAATACTTTCTTCTGTTAATGGGCAAATGCACTGTGTTCAATTACAAATGCAACCTTTCCTCCTGTGAAACACTCACGGATGCACACCTTTTTAATATTCTGTTTAATTTCTAAACTAAATGCTATCCACTGACATAAAAGAAAAAAACATGCACATTAAAAAAAAAAAAGTGTGTGTATATATTATATATATATATATAGACCCTAGTCTTAAGTAGCACAGATATTTTTGTAGCAATAGTCAAAAATACACTGTATGGGTCAAAATGATTGATTTTTTCTTTTATGCCAAAAATCATTAGGATATTAAGTAAAAATCATGTTCCGTGAAGATATTTTGTAAATTTCCTACTGTAAATATCAAAAATAATTTTTTGATTAGCAATATGCATTGCTAAAAACTTCATTTAGACAACTTTAAATGTGTTTTCCTCAATATTTAGATTTTTACATCAACTGAAAACTTATTTATGTATAATGATGTAAGTAGATGATGTATAGATAAAAATGATTATTGGTAATATGATTTAATATATATAAATAGTTTTAAAGTTTTAGGTAAAAATACACACAGACATGATTTTCTATTAAATCTAAATATATTTATATGATTGTACATTTAGTTTCTCTTTCTTTATACACACACACACACACACACACACACACACACTTGATTTTAATATGAATTTATTTTTTATTTTTAATATGTAATTTGAATATTTTAATATACATTTTCAATTACAAGTCCTATTGTTTTGATTAGTTTTTGAATAAATTGTTAACATCTTGAACTTGAAGTTGAAATGTTTCAAGAATGAAGTCGAAATGACAAGAATTAAAGATGAAATTACAAGAATAAAGTAAAAATGTCTAGAATAAGACAAAATTAAGAGAATAAAGACAAAATTACAAGAATAAAGTTGCAATGTTTCAAGAATAAAGTCAAAATTACGAGAATAAAGTCGAAATTTTCCAGAATTAAGTCGAAACTATGAGAAAAAAATTGTACCTTTCCAATAATTTTTGTAAATACATATACACAAACATTTTCTAATACATTAATGTATGTTTTTAATAAAGAAATTGTTCCAGTATGATTTCATATACACACATGAAAAAAAAAAAAATAAATAAATAAATAAATAAATATATATATATATATATATACACACACACACACACATGTTTCCCATATAAAAAGAAACATTCAATTATATGCACAAAAAAATAAATAAATAAAAAAAATATATATTTTTTTCTCTCTCTCTCCATATAAAAAGAAACATTCAATTATATGCACAAAAACAAATCTATATATATATATATATATATATATATATATATATATATATATATATATATGTATGTATATATTTCTCCATATAAAGAGAAAAAAAATTCAATTATATGCACATCATTTTGTGCATGTTTTGAATAAAGTGTTTCTCAATACAGCATGATTTCATACACACACACACACACACACACACACACACACACACACATATATATTTTTAAAATCATGCTATATTTAAACTCCCATCAATGTTTTATTATAAAGCGACTCCCGATGATAAACTCTGCAGAAGGTCCTGTAGCTTTAAAACTAAGCCAGCAGCTCTAAAGCAACTTTGCTGATCCGTTTAAAGGACGTCCGGTGCAGGGACTCAAGGAACGCTGACAATTAAAGCACAGTTCTGGAACACAGAGCCACTCGGGCTCAGAACGACGCATTTCCAGCAGGTGAATGAAGGTGTGAATGAAATGAGCTGCAATCTAATTGAAAACACCCTTCACAGGGCAGATGAAAGTCAGACTGCTAAATGTGCTGCGCTTGGCCTTTACCCCTCGACATGCATTTGGCCATTTCCATTTGCATAATGTGATGTTAATGGTCTTTATACAGGAGGAATCTTGGGACGGAGAGAGCTGGCCGTTCATCGACGTCTCTTCACTCGAGGATAAAATGCAAAATGGATTTTTATCACCTGCGCACACATGAGTTATTTGGCAACATCTATCCTTTCCTTCCCTTTTTATCCCGCCATTTAATCCGTTTTTAATTAACCTATGATCTAAACGAGCTTAACTTGATTTTTTTTCTGTCTGTGTTTTTCATTTTTCATTCTGGTGTTAAGCGCTTTGAATCACTACTGTCCCTGACATTCACATGAATGCATTTTGCAGATGCTTTTATCTAAAGTGACTTACACTGCATTCCCTGTGCTTAATAATGTGTTTAATAAAACACTTCTGATTGGTCGAGCTTTATATGAAACTTAACTTTGCAATTAGTTTGACATATTTGTTTACATGTTGTGCATTTATATACTCTGAATAAAACTTCTGTGCATGCAAGTGAGTTGATATTAAGGCTTAAAAAAGGTATTTGCAACTTTTTCTCTCACAATTATGACTTTTTTCTAGCAATTCAGAGTTTAGGTCTCAAGTGCTTTAGTGCCACATTAAAAAAGAAAAAAAATTACGAGATTAAAGTCTAAATATTTTGAGAATTTAAGGTTGAAATTATGAGAATAAAGTTGCAATGTTTCGAGAATAAGGTCGAAATTATGATAATTAAAGACAAAATTACGAGAATAAAATTTAAATGTTTCAAGAATAAAGTCAAATTTAAGGGAATAAAATCGAAGCGTTTCTAGAATAAAGTCGAAATTACGAGAATAAAGTCAAAATGTTTCAAGAATGAAGTTGAAATTAAGAGAATAAAATCTATGTGTTTTGAGAACAGAGTCAAAATTACGAGAATAAAGTAGGAATGTTTCAAGAATAAAGTCGAAATTACGAGAATAAAGTTTAAATGTTTTAAGAATTAAGTTGAAATTTCAAGAATAAAGTCAAAATTCTGAGAATAAAGTTGAAATGTTTCAAGAATAAATTAGAAATTTCAAGAATAAAGTCAAAGTTTTGGGAATAAAGTCGGAATGTTTCAAGAATGAAGTTAAAATTATGAGAATTAAAGACGAATTTACAAGAATAAAGTTGAAATGTTTCAAGATTAAAGTAAAAAGTACGAGAATGAAGTCAAAATGTTTGAAGAATTAAATAAAAATTCCAAGAACAGAGTCAAAATTACGAGAATAAAGTAGGAATGTTTCAAGAATAAAGTCGAAATTACAAGAATAAAGTTTAAATGTTTTAAGAATTAAGTCGAAATTTCAAGAATAAAGTCAAAATTCTGAGAATAAAGTCGAAATGTTTCAAGAATAAATTTGAAATTTCAAGAATAAAGTCAAAGTTTCGGGAATAAAGTCGGAATGTTTCAATAATGAAGTTAAAATTATGAGAATTAAAGATGAATTTACGAGAATAAAGTTAAAATGTTTCAAGAATAAAGTTGAAATATTTTGAAGAATTAAATCGAAATTCCGAGAACAAAATCAAAATTACGAGAATAAAGTCAAAATGTTTCAAGAATAAAGTCAAAATTATGAGAATAAACAAAATTTTTCAAGAAAAAAGTCAAAATTACAAGAATAAAAATCGAAGTGTTTCAAAGAATAAAGTAGGAATGTTTCAAGAATAAAGTTGAAATTATGAGAATTAAAGACGAAATGACAAGAATAAAGTTGAAATGTTTGAAGTATAAAATCAAAACTCTGAGAATAAAATCTAAATTACGAGAATAAAGTCGAAATGTTTCGAGAAGAAAGTCAAATTACGAGAATAAAATCGAAGTGTTTCGAGAATAAAGTTGAAATTACAAGAATGAAGTAGGAATGTTTCAAGAATAAAGTCGAAATTACGAGAATTAAAGACGAAATTACAAGAATAAAGTTGAAATGTTTGAAGAATAAAGTAAAAATTAAGAGAATAACTCTAAATGTTTCAAGAATAAAGTCGAAATGTTTCGAGAATAAAGTAAAAATTTCTAGAAGAGAGTTGGAATGTTTCAAGAATTTAGTCGAAATTATAAGAATTGAGGACAAAATTAGAAGAATAAAGTTTAAATGTTTCAAGAATAAAGTCAAAATTATGAGAATAAAGTTAAAATGTTTCAAGAATGAAGTTGAAATTATGAGAATTAAAGACAAAATTAGAAGAACTAAGTTGAAATGTTTCAAGAATAAAGTCAAAATTACAAGAATAAAAGTAAAAATGTCTCAAGAATAAAGTAAAATTTAAGAAGAAAGTCAGAATGTTTCAATAAATTGAAATTACGAGAATAAAAGAAAAATTACAAGAATAATTCTTAAACTTTTACATTTTAAGAATTACAAGAATAAAGTCAGAATGTTTTAAGAATTAAGTTGAAATTTTGAGAATAAAGTCCAAATGTTTTGACAATAAAGTTGAAATTTCAAGAATAAAATTGAACTGTTTTGGGATTAAACAATCGAAATTATGAGAATAAAGTCCAAATTTCAAGAATAAAGTCGAAATGTTGCAAGAATAAAGTAGAAATTACAACAATAAATTAAACTATAGCCTGCGCATGCAAATCCAAAGTACATTGAAGCGTGACTGAACTGACTTTCCTAAAGAAACTCAACTGTTTTAGTAAATATCATATTTCTCATGCCATGAATGTGTGTGAACTGGTGCAGAAGTGTTTATAGGCTTTCACAGGGATAGTAGATGGTAGGTTAAGTGGTTAAACCACTAAATCTAAGAAAGTGGAATGATCCTGAAATCACTGTCTCGTTCGAAAACACTTCATTATATGATGCTGCTCGAAGGAATATAGTGTTATCAATTTACAGCTCTCACTGTTACCATCCCTGTCTATTATGCATTCATACTTTCCCATTTTGTCTTTTTAACACAAATAGTATCATTACTCTCTCTGACTCTCTCTCTCTCTCTTTCTCCCGCAGGCAGCTGTGTATCTCTTTATGAGTGATGAGGGTAATTTCACCCAAACAGCCAAACGATCATTTCACCCCCTCACACACACACACACACACACACACACACAGAGAGTGTAAGCGGAGGCATTTGTTGCGGTGTCTCCTGCTGTGGGCAGCGTCGTGTTCAATGAAGAGTTTATCATATTTAAAAACAGATTTACACCCAAACGAGAAGCAAATTGTTTCAGTGAGATGAGAGGCAGAAACACGCAGTAATTGTGAGTAAAGGCTGTCGTGTCGTGGACGTCCGGCTTGTTAAAGATGAAGAGACCGACAGGCATAAAAAGTCTGGCGAGTTTTAATCGGGGATTGGAGATTAATGGGGGCTTGTGGCAAAAACGGCATCAAAATTAAAGAAAATGCCCCACAGATTCAAGATAATTAAACTAAACCAATTATTGCAACAACTTCTCAGTCTAAAAATATCAATATTATGATATAAATAGTCTTTCTTTGCTTTTTTGTCTCAGAATTTCAACTATGTCATAATTTGTACTTTTATCTCATAATTATAAATATTGATCCTAAGAATGTAAAAAAATTGAGACCAAAAATGCTAAATAGCTGAATGGAATTACTCCAGTGTTTTTCAGAGTAACCCTCCCTGTTTTTCTCCTGAAAACTGAACTGAATCAACATTAAACTAAACTGAATCAACACTTAACTGAACTAAATCAACAGTGAACTGAACTGAATCGACATTAAATTAATTCAATCAACATTAATCTCAACTGAATCAACAGTGAACTGAACTGAATCAACATTAAATTTATTCAATTAACATTAATCTCAACTGAATCAACAGTGAACTGAACTGAATCAACATTAAATTAATTCAATCAACATTAATCTCAACTGAATCAACAGTGAACTGAACTAAATCAACATTAAATTAAATCAATCAACATTAAACTAAACTGAATCAACAAAACAGATCTGAATCAACGGTAAACCAAACTAAATCAGCATTGTACTGAACTGAATCAACAATAAATTAATTTCATCAACATTAAACTGAACTGAATCAACATTAAATTAAATCAATCAACATTAAACTGAACTGAATCAACATTAAATTAATTCAATCAACATTAATCTAAACTGAATCAACAGTGAACTGAACTAAATAAACATTAAATTAAATCAATCAACATTAAACTGAACTGAATCAACAAAACAGATCTGAATCAACGGTAAACCAAACTAAATCAGCATTGTACTGAACTGAATCAACAATAAATTAATTAATTTAATCAACATTAAACTGAATTGAATCAACATTAAACTGAATTGAATCAACAGTGAACTGAACTGAACTGAATCAACATTAAATTAAATCAATCAACATTAAACTGAACTGAATCAACAATAAATTAATTTAATCAACATTAAACTGAACTAAATCAACATTAAAGTGAACTGAATCAACATTAAATTAATTCAATTAACATTAATCTCAACTGAATCAACAGTGAACTGAACTAAATCAACATTAAATTAAATCAATCAACATTAAACTGAACTAAATCAACATTAAAGTGAACTGAATCAACATTAAATTAATTTAGTTAACATTAATCTCAACTGAATCAACAGTGAACTGAACTAAATCAACATTAAATTAAATCAATCAACATTAAACTGAACTAAATCAACATTAAAGTGAACTGAATCAACATTAAATTAATTTAGTTAACATTAATCTCAACTGAATCAACAGTGAACTGAACTGAATCAACAGTGAACTGAACTAAATCAACATTGTACTGAACTGAATCAACATTGAATTGACTGAATCAACATTAAACTCAACTGAATCAACACTGAACTGAACTGAATCAACATTAAAATGAATTCAATCAACACTGAACTGAATCAACATAAAAATGAATTGAATTCACACTGAACTAAACTCAATCAACACTGAACTGACTAAATCATCATTAAACTGAACTGAATCATCATTAAATAATTTAATCAACACAGAACTGAACTGAATCAGCACTGAACTGAAATAAATTAACATTGTACTGAACTGAATCAACACAGAACTGAACTGAATCAACAATAAAATGAACTCAATCAACACTGAACTGAACTAAATCAACATTGAATAGACTGAATCAACATTAAACTGAACTGAATCAATACTGAACTAAACTGGATCAACATTAAAATGATCTCATAATTATAAAAAAATTATCTTACGAATGTAAAAAAAACAAAAAAAAACAGAATCTTGTTTCAAGAATGATTACTGGAAGTGAGAGGCAAAATGCTGATTTTCTCAGTGTTGTCACTAATCAAAGAGCTGAATGTAATTACTCCAGTGTTTTTTCAAAGGAGCCCTCCTTGTTTTCCTCCTGAGAATTGGCTGTTCTCGTTCAGACAGTCCATTGGTTCGGGCTGAATGATCTGTCGTCTCTCATTCGCCGGGCCTTCATTCTGTCCCGCTGTCCTCCACTGGGACGGACCCGCTGAACCTCTGCTGTCTCTGCTGATCGTCTGCTTAAGTGACAGCGCACACAGAGCTAACCAGAGCACTGACAAACCCAAATAACTCAGCGCTGAATATCACGGATCACTGGCCCGTGCCCACAGGAAATATACGCGAATCACGCCGAGGTTTTGTCGCTGAGGGAGCCGTAAGAAAGAGGAAACTGTGATTGTGCAGGAGGAACATCAGGACTGGGATTTTGTTTAAAGTGAGCAAAGATGAGCTCAAAATTAATTATGAGATAAAAAATTTAAATTCAAAATTGACATACTAAATTTGACATACACACATTTTTTTTTTGGCTTTTTGGCTCATAATTTTTATTTTTCTTCTCATAATTTTAATGTCGTCATCTCAAAATTATGAGTTATGTCACAATCTAAACTTGATGTGACCTAAACACAGTAACTTTCACATAAAACATGCAAGGATACCAGAACTGTAATTGTAACTGTAACTGAACTGAACTGTAACTGTACAGATCAAATAATACATACTTACAGAATATTTTATACAAGTAAAACTAAAGTTTCTACTAAAATTTTAACAAAATTAAGCTGGAAAACTGACTAAGTCAACATTAAACTGAACTGACCTGAATCAATACTGAACTGAATTAACATTAAACTGACTAAATCAAAATTAAACTGAACTGAATCAACACTAAACCGATCAACATTAAACTGAACTGAACCCACAGTGAAATGAACTGAATCAACAGTGAACTGAACTAAATCAACATTGTAATGAACTGAATAAACACTGAGTTGACTGAATCAACATTAAACTGACTAAATCAACATTGAACTGAACTAAATCAATACTGAACTGAATGAACATTAAACTGACCTGAATCAATACTGAACTGAATCAACATTAAACTGAACTGAATCACCACTGAACTAAACTGAATCAACATTAAACTGACCTGAATCAATACTGAAGTGAATCAACATTAAACTGAATTGAATCACCACTGAACTAAACTGAATCAACATTAAACTGACCTGAATCAATACTGAACTGAATCAACACTAAATTGAATGAATCAGCATTAAACTGTCTAAATCAAAATTAAACTGAACTGAACCCACACTGAAATTAACTGAATCAACAGTGAACTGAAGTACATCAACACAGAGTTGACTGAGTCAACATTAAACTAACTACATCAAAAAAAATTGTCACTGAAGTGAACTGAATCAACATTAAACTGAACTGAATCAACACTGAAGTGAATTGAATCAACACTAAACTGAATTGGTCTGAATAATGACACTGTTGTCTTCTGTAGAGCTGCTAACAGCTGAAGTTGAATTAAAGTCAAAACTGATAAATCACCTGAACCTGAACCTGAACTGTATGGAGTGTACATTTTAGTTTGTTTTAATAAACTGAGGATGGAGTGTAAATGATTTTATAATGGTACTGACGTTAGGTTATTCCTTTAAGGAACGTGGTCTTTAACAGTCTGTCTCTTTCTCCATTTCTCAGTCTAAGCGTCTCCTCGAAGCAAGAGAAGCGTGCGGCATTAATCCGTTTCTTTATCAAACGGCCATCAGGAGCAGAAGACCGACAGTCTGCGCCAGGAACTCCAGGGCAAATGAATCCCGCTCCCTCTCCCATCCGTACCTGCGCCTGAAGCCCTGAGAAGCGTCTGATGAGGAACGGCCGAGGGCAGCAGGGTGTAATTAACTCTCCAGAACAGCAGTGACACCTTACAGCCCCGATGTGTCCCAAAACCCTCAGCACTGCAATGCAGATACACAGAGAAAGAGAAAGAGAGAGCAGCTCAATACAGTGTCACTCACTCAGCGCTTCTGTTCACACACACTTCACATATTCTCATTCAACAGCAGAGCATCCAGAACAATCATGGGTTCAATTCCTATGAAAACCTTTGGAGAACTTTGGATCTGACAAATGCATAAATATAAATTCAAATGCAAGAGCAGCATTTGTGACCCTGGACCACAAAACCAGTGTCAATTTTTCAAAACTGAGATTTATACATCATCTGAAAGCTGAATAAATAAGTTTCATTGATGTATGGTTTGTTAGGATAGGACAATATTTGGCCAAAATACAACTATTTGAAAATCTGGAATCTGAGGGTACAAAAAATCTAAATCTTGAGAAAATTGCCTTTAAATTTGTCCAAATGAAGTTCTTAGCAATGCATATTACTAATCAAATATTAAGTTTTGATACATTTTACAGCAGGAAATATCATACAAAATATCATCATGGAACATGATCTTTACTTAATATCCTAATGATTTTTGGCATAAAAGTAAAATTGATCATTTTGACCCATACAATGTATTTTACAATTATTATGTCTACAAATATACCTGTGCAACTTAAGACTGGTTTGGTCGTCCAGGGTCACATTTACACTTTTTAGCAATGAAATTACATGACTTTTTCAGTTGTTTGCGATTGGATTTTCCTGATAAAATGTTTTAGAGTTTCATGCAACTTGGAAAATTTATATTGGATTAAAAACTTCCATTCCACATCCAGAAGCGGCAAGAAAACTAACATTTGTTTCTACCTCATTTCTGCTCGAGTACATCTGATAACAAGCGCTTGAATTAATTCCATGACGTTCGCTGCATCAAGAAGAAAAACGTGGTTTTCCTGCATGTTCTTTAAAGGCGAGTGGAGCGTGTGAGCGTGGAGAGTTTAATTGAACAGCTCTTCAGTGTAATTGTCATTACCTGATAATGGCAGGAGCACGCCGCGCTTCAGACCCACTAATGGAATTTATTGCCGTATTTTGATCAATTAAATTAAAAACAATTAGAGCTTTATGCAAAAACACAAATGGATGATTAATTATTCCATGCTAACTGAATGGTTAGATGGGAAATGATGTTAAAATCTCACAAAAACACACTGAGAAGTTGCTTTAACATGTTTTGAACATGCTGTAGACATCAGCCATTGGACTGAGTACAAGTGAAACATCAGTTCAGTGATTTACAATTAAAGCAGTATTTGTGTATCTGTGTGTGCACTTGTTTTGACCCTAAATTTTTTGTAACACAGTAGGATTTGTACGAAACTGACATGTGAGCTGATTCTTACAGTTTCAAGTTCATGAATGAACCAAATCATGTTTTGCATTTGAAATCCAACAATGTATCTGATTAACTGAACTGAATCAACATTAAACTGACTAAATCAACATTCAAATGAATTCAATCCACACTAAACTGAACTGAATCAACATTAAACTAAGTCAACATTAAACTGAACTGAATTAATACTGAAATGAGCTGAATCAACATTAAAATGAATCCAATCAACACTAATCTGAACTGAATCAACACTGAACTAAACTGAATCAACATTGAATTAATACTGAAATTAACTGAATCAACATTAAAATGAATTCAATCCACACTGAACTAAACTGAATCAACATTAACATGAATTCAATCCACACTAAACCGAACTGAATCAACATTAAAGTCATTAAAGTTACTAAATCAACATTAAACTGAATCAACCCTGAAATGAACTGAATCAACATTAAAATGAATCCAATCAACACTAACCTGAACTGAATCAACACTGAACTAAACTGAATCAACATTAAACTGAACTGAATTAATACTGAAATTATCTGAATCAACATTAAAATGAATTCAATCCACACTAAACCGAACTGAATCAACATTAAACTGACTAAAGCAACATTAGACTGAACTGAATCAATACTGAAATGAACTGAATCAACATTAAAATTAATTCAATCCAAACTAAACCGAACTGAATCAACATTAAACTGAACTGAATCAATACTGAACTAAACTGAATCAACATTAAACTGAACTGAATTAATACTGAAATTATCTGAATCAACATTAAAATGAATTCAATCCACACTAAACCGAACTGAATCAACATTAAACTGACTAAATCAACATTAGACTGAACTGAATCAATACTGAAATGAACTGAATCAACATTAAAATTAATTCAATCCACACTAAACCGAACTGAATCAACATTAAACTGAACTGAATCAATACTGAAATGTACTGAATCAACATTAAAATGAATCCAATCAACAATAAACTGAACTGAATCAACACTGAACTAAACTGAATCAACATTGAATTAATACTGAAATTAACTGAATCAACATTAAAATGAATTTAATCCACACTGAACTAAACTGAATCAACATTAACATGAATTCAATCCACACTAAACCGAACTGAATCAACATTAAAGTCATTAAAGTTACTAAATCAACATTAAACTGAACTGAATCAACCCTGAAATGAACTGAATCAACATTAAAATGAATCCAATCAACACTAACCTGAACTGAATCAACACTGAACTAAACTGAATCAACATTAAACTGAACTGAATTAATACTGAAATTATCTGAATCAACATTAAAATGAATTCAATCCACACTAAACCGAACTGAATCAACATTAAACTGACTAAATCAACATTAGACTGAACTGAATCAATACTGAAATGAACTGAATCAACATTAAAATTAATTCAATCCACACTAAACCGAACTGAATCAACATTAAACTGAACTGAATCAATACTGAAATGTACTGAATCAACATTAAAATGAATCCAGTCAACAATAAACTGAACTGAATCAACACTGAACTAAACTGAATCAACATTAAACGGACTAAATCAACATTAAACTGAACTGAATTAATACTGAAATGATCCGAATCAACATTAAAATTAATTCAATCCACACTAAACCGAACTGAATCAACATTAAACTGAACAGAATCAATACCGAAATGAACAATCAACATTAAAATTAAATCAACAAAAAGTCAACAAATAGTCAACAAAAGCTCATGAATCAACCAAATCATGTTTTGCCTTTGAAATCAAATAATGTATCTGATTAAATCACTTTAATTAAGTTAACTTAGTGAAATCCGACTTAAATTTACAGTTATTATTCTTCTTCTGAGACTAAAATGATCAACTCTAACTCCTCATAAAACTTTAACTCTACAAACTTAGCTCAGATCTTCAGACTGTTCTGACTCGAGTTGCTATATCTTTTCTAACAGATCGAACTTACGATTTTTCTAAAAATAATGATTAAAACTGTGAAAAATCCCGACTTACATTGGCGGAATGTTTAAATGAGCCAAGACTATTCAAACTCACACTGACAAAGCAATTCTTTCTTACAATTTTGACAAGGTGCCAATAATTTGTTCCACAGGAGTTGCTGAAACAGTTATACTCAGCTTTCATCGAGTCTGTTCTGTGCTGAGCTACAAAATCAGACATCAGAAGATTACAAAGAACGGACTGCAGAGAGGATTATTGGTGCTCCCCTGCCCACCATTCAAGAACTGTATACATCCAGGGTGAGGAAAAGAGCTCAGAAAATCACTCTGGATCCCTCACATTCAAGCCATCCCCTCTTTGAACTTTTGTCATCTGGCAAAATGCCCCAGAGCCCCAAATACCAGGACGACCAGGCACAAGAACAGTTTCTTCCCCAAGGCAATCCACCTTATAAACAACTAAATGTTCACCACATAACCTTAATATGCAATGTGCAATAACCTTACTACCTCCATCTTAATACATCCCTGCATCTCTTTCTATTCTATTCTATTCTATTACACTCATCTATAGCACAACTGTACATGCCACTTATTTATTTCTCAATTTATTTTTTTGCATATGTTTAGTCTATTTATATTTAAGTGTGTATTTTTTTATTCTCATCTTATTTTTATTGTCTGTGTTGTTGTTGTCTCTGTGCACTGGAAGCTCATGACACAAAAACAAATTACTTTTATGCGCAAGTATACTTGCCAATAAAGCTCTTTCTGATTCTGATTCTAATTTTGTCCAGTCCATTTTTGAGATCTTGAGTTTTTTTTTTTTTTTGTGCTGTTCCAGTGCCAACAAAAACAATAAGCACTTGAATACCAAAACATGCAATTGGAACAATTTTCTGAGAGAACTGTTGCATTTTCTGACAGAATTGCAAGGGTGATATGGCCGATATTTTGGGCCATGACTGTATGACATTGTCTGTCCATACAAACAAAGCTGCAAAAGTGGATTATTTTGAGCTAAACTTTGACTGCTACTGTTAAATGACATGAGGGGGAATGTCTCTATATCACACACACACACACACACACACACACACACTTGACATTTCCCTCGCAGCGTGCCATTAGATGACCGAGCGTCTCTGTGAGCGTGACGAAGAAAGTAGTGACCCAGTACGAATGGCCACTGCAGGGGAGTGTGTCTCACACACTCACTCACACACACACACTCTCCATGGAGTCTTTAACCATCTGGCTACATGCTGAATTGCTGGGTTTTACATGCGGTCTGGACTAAATGCTCTCTCCTGTGGAGCTCAAGAGCTGGTAAAACAGTTCTGATCCTCATGAGGAGAGAACTTACTAACACAACAACCACCTGAGATTAACCCGCTCAAATTCAATCAGTTCCACTGAGCGTCTGGGTTCAGTACTAGTTAAACTCCATCAGCAGCATCTGTGACTGTTTACTAGCGGAGAAAAGACTCCAGACTGCCTCGCTCAACACAATCTGTGTTTCACTTGTGCTTTACAAAAACACTATTTCAGTTGTATTTTATTTCAGCATTAACATGCTTAATAGTGTACATTTTAGAAACATGTGAGACGAAGAGCACGTCACACGCACAAGAGCATTACATTAGCACAGATTAAACTTCAGGTGTCAAAACTCTGAGTATTTCTGCCCTGAGTGTGACACACAATATCTAAATTGCATGTGCATGTGGAAGGAGATTTGTCCCATTTTTTTAATTGCAATGAGAGCAAATCCCCCATAATGCCCTGCTTTACAATAGAGCCGTAATTGCAGGAGTGTAATTGCACACCAATGTTCAGCTGCTCACCGTCTGTGTGTGTGTGTTATTTCTAGTTCCCTGTAGCTGTCAACACTGAAGAGCTCAATAATTAGAAACGGGGGAAAAATGAGGTGGCAATTTTGTGTCTGCAATTATCAAAATCCAGCAGAAGAGTTGTGAGAGTTTACAGAGGTAGAGGACCGAAGCTCGGTTCAGAATACTAGTGTACCATACAGCATTTACTGTATATTATTGTATACTGCTAGCTATTATAAATATGTGAAACAGCATGCATTGTTATCAATAACCTTTAAACACTAGTGTGCAACAATATCACATCTTTACAGTGCATATTGAACAACAACAATAATAATTAACTGTTTTATTTAAGTGATTTTAAAAGTAGCTTATCAGTTATTTTGCATTCTTAATAGTAATAACTATAATAAACTGTTTCATATAGTGATTTTAATAACAGAAAAAACTAAAACAAATAAAAAATGTATAAACATGCATATCAAATCAATTGAAATATATCAACAGAAGAAATTGAGTCAAAAAAAGACCTAATCTGATAAAATAAATCAGATCACAATGATATAGTCTCCTATTAATTTATCACACTGGAAATTAAATGTTGAGTTGAGTATTCAATGCAGTGTTTGGGAATATTACCGTTGCAGGTGTTACTTGTCAACATAAAAGTGTACTGTGTTATAATGCAACCAAATTACTGAAGATAATCGAGTCTGTGCTACTCCAGCTTTTGTTTTGCAGGTGTGTTTAAACAAAGACAATCATTTACAGTGTTTTACCATTTGTTAGTGGGAATAGTTTGGAAGCTTGTTTCTCCCATGGAATAAAAAAGGTATTACAATTTTTTCATCTCTGAATTCTAAAGAAAATGTCAAAATTGTCCTTGAGAAAAAAAAAGTAAAAATTGTAAGAGAAGAATTAAACATTTTTTGTTTTTTTCAGTAAATTTAGAATTGTGAGATGTAAAGAAAGTCAGTATTGTGAGATGTAAAGTTGGAATTGTTAGATGTAAAGTTGGAATTGTTAGATGTAAAGTTAAAAATGTGAGATGTAAAGTTAGAAATGTGAGATGTAAAGTTAGAAATGTCAGATGTAAAGAAAGTCAGATGTAAAGTTGGATGTAAAGTTGGAATTGTTAGATGTAAGTTAGAAATGTGAGATGTAAAGTTAGAAATGTGAAAAAGTCAGATGTAAAGAAATGTAAAGAAAGTCAGATGTAAAGTTGGATGTAAAGTTGGAATTGTTAGATGTAAAGTTAAAAATGTGAGATGTAAAGTTAGAATTGTTAGATGTAATTTTAGAAATGTGAGATGTAAAGTTAGAAATGTGAGATGTAAAGCTAGAATTGTTAGATGTAAATTTAGAAATGTGAGATGTAAAGTTAGAAATGTGAGATGTAAAGTTAGAAATGTCAGATGTAAAGAAAGTCAGATGTAAAGTTGGATGTAAAGTTGGAATTGTTAGATGTAAAGTTAGAAATGTCAGATGTAAAGAAAGTCAAAATTGTGAGATGTAAAGATGGAATTGTTAGATGTAAAGTTAGAATTGTGAGATGTAAAGTTGGAATTGTTAGATGTAAAGTTAGAAATGTGAGATGTAAAGAAAGTCAAAATTGTGAGATGTAAAGTTGGAATTGTTAGATGTAAAATTGGAATTTGTTGGATGTAAAGTTAGAACTGTGAGATGCAAAGTTAGAAATGGCAGATGTAAAGAAAGTCAGATGTAAAGTTGGATGTAAAGTTGGAAATGTGAGATGTAAAGTTAGAAATGGCAGATGTAAAGAAAGTCAGATGTAAAGTTGGATGTAAAGTTGGAAATGTGAGATGTAAAGTTAGAAATGTGAGATGTAAAGTTAGAAATGTGAGATGTAAAGAAAGTCAAAATTGTGAGATGTAAAGTTGGAATTTGTTGGATGTAAAGTTAGAAATGGCAGATGTAAAGAAAGTCAGATGTAAAGTTGGATGTAAAGTCAAAATTGTGAGATGTAAAGTTGGAATTGTTAGATGTAAAGTTAGAAATGTGAGATGTAAAGAAAGTCAAAATTGTGAGATGTAAAGTTGGAATTTGTTGGATGTAAAGTTAGAACTGTGAGATGCAAAGTTAGAAATGTGAGATGTAAAGAAAGTCAAAATTGTGTTAAGTTAGAAATGTGAGATGTAAAGAAAGTCAAAATTGTGAGATGTAAAGTTGGAATTTGTTGGATGTAAAGTTAGAACTGTGAGATGCAAAGTTAGAAATGTGAGATGTAAAGAAAGTCAAAATTGTGAGATGTAAAGTTGGAATTGTTAGATGTAAAGTTAGAAATGTGAGATGTAAAGAAAGTCAAAATTGTGAGATGTAAAGTTGGAATTTGTTGGATGTAAAGTTAGAACTGTGAGATGCAAAGTTAGAAATGTGAGATGTAAAGAAAGTCAAAATTGTGAGATGTAAAGTTGGAATTGTTAGATGTAAAGTTAGAAATGTGAGATGTAAAGTTGGAATTGTTAGATGTAAAGTTAGAATTGTGAGATGTAAAGTTAGAAATGTCAGATGTAAAGAAAGTCAGAACTGTGAGATGTAAAGTTGGAATTTGTTGGATGTAAAGTTAGAACTGTGAGATGCAAAGTTAGAAATGTGAGATGTAAAGAAAGTCAAAATTGTGAGATGTAAAGTTGGAATTGTTAGATGTAAAGTTAGACTTGTGAGATGTAAAGTTGGAAATGTGAGATGTAAAGATGTAAAGAGATGTAAAGTTAGAAATGTCAGATGTATAGAAAGTCAGAACTGTGAGATGTAAAGTTGGAATTGTTAGATGTAAAATTGGAATAGTTGGATGTAAAGTTAGAATTGTGAGATGCAAAGTTAGAAATGTCAGATGTAAAGAAAGTCAGATGTAAAGTTGGATGTAAAGTTGGAATTGTTAGATGTAAAGTTAGAAATGTGAGATGTAAAGTTAGAAATGTCAGATGTAAAGAAAGTCAGATGTAAAGTTGGATGTAAAGTTGGAATTGTTAGATGTAAAGTTAGAAATGTGAGATGTAAAGTTGGAATTGTTAGATGTAAAGTTGGAATTGTTAGATGTAAAGTTGGAATTGTTAGATGTAAAGTTAGAAATGTGAGATGTAAAGAAAGTCAAAATTGTGAGATGTAAAGTTGGAATTGTTAGATGTAAAGTTAGAATTGTGAGATGTAAAGTTAGAAATGTCAGATGTAAAGAAAGTCAGATGTAAAGTTGGATGTAAAGTTGGAATTGTTAGATGTAAAGTTAGAAATGTGAGATGTAAAGTTGGAATTGAAATAAGCACACACTCCGATGCCAAAATCTCCGGTTTCATGGGTTTCACTGGCTACACGACAACACTGCAGCTGAGTTCTGAAAACCTTCACCCTGGCAGGAGTTTTCAAAAAACGGTTTCAGTGACCTGATACTGCGTTTGCATGGGGACGAACACCCAAACCACACAGAAAAAGCTGCGGTTTTGAAAATACCCATGTTCATGTGAACACTGCCTAAAATGCACAAATAACAAGCGTGTACCAGAGCAGACGTGACGTATAGATTGAGCGTGTCCTTCAGCATCCACTTACACAACTCTCAATGGCGCTCAGGCAATCAGCTGCTCCAATTTACTGCTGATTTTAATTTGGACCAGTGATCAAATTCCCCTCTGACTGAGGATCTGGCAACCATCAGAAGATGCATACAGATCAGCGTTAAGGTCAACAAGCTGCGAACGAGGCGATTACAGCCTGCTTGCCGTCCACTTGCCCGCATTTCGCACACGACGTAGGGTTATCAGCACTTCTAAAGGTTAACACGTCAGCGTTAGAGCTTCCCTTAAACGGCAGTAATGGCTTTTATTCAAGGTGAATTTTCCGTCCGAAATCCTGAATGGCAAATTTATATGCAAATTCAACGCCAGTACCCAAAAGACCTCTAAATATTCTTAAAACCTGCTGAAAGCAAGCCGTTCGCTGTGCATACCCTCTCCCCGTGAGTGTGTTATCGAATGGCCTTTGTCACGCCTGACGGCGCTTTCTGCTGATGGAATCAAAAAAACGCCTTTCACAGATTGAAATGAGCCGCGTTCGGCCGTGATCGGTATTGGAGAAGCGTTTTGTGCTAGAAAAGAGTGTTAAATACGAGGCAATCACTACGTCAAGCACAAAGACGGAGAGAGTGTGTGTGTGTTTGGACTGCAGAGAACGTTCGCTAGATTATGATGGTAATCAGAGGTGAACCAAAACAAAGTCGAGCCCTTGAAACGCTTTTCTGCCTGATATTGACAGGCCTGGCGAACAAGCTATAATTCAAAACTCATCTGCGCCGGTGCTTTTATTTTTTCACACATGCATTCTCTCTCTATACGGATGGTCAGATCTATAGACTACCACCCCAGCTATTAACCACGTGAGCGTTTATACTCAAAGTGCATTCGGGTGTCAAATGTGACGCGCTCGGGCCTCTAATGAACGAGCGTTTCTGCCGACCGCGAGTCTTCGGTGGGTGTGCGTCTAAATCTCGCAGCCCGTATAATGGCACGCTGTCAAGACTGCAGCTCCATCCAAAGTGCTTCCCAAATAAGCACCTATTGTGGAGCCGCCGCAGAGGAGTGGAAGAGCGCTGAGAGAGCCGTCATTGTGCCGGGGAAGATGAAGAGAGGGGGAAGAAAAGAGGAGAAGATTGCAGAGCGATTTGCTGCGTTAGATGTTTGAGTCGCACACGGTTCCTCCCATTGTTCCCGCTGTGTTTTTTCGTGGCTCGTGAGTCACAGCATGTTCGGCTTGAACAAATAATTGATCGATGTAAAATTAAAACAATTGGATTTAGGGAGCGTATTGAGCTTCGGGGTGATGGATTTGAACACTACAGCCGCTCTGATCCGACCGAACGCACCGCACAACATCAGTCCGGGTCAGAACGCATCAACCTACAGACTTTGCTGAAAGTCTTAGCTCACTTATTTGATGATTTGGTCTTATTTGATGTCACACTGCAGATGTACTGTACATGCAAACACTAAAATAGATTAAAAGGGGGACTGCTAAGAAGGGCTTTTAATAAAAACTGGCTGCCTATATGCAGTGGAAACGTGAAAAATCGTTGCTAGATGACAAGAGAAAACAAGAGTTTTAAGTAGCATGGATATATTTGTAGCAAATATACATTGCAAAATTATATATATATATATATATATATATATTATGCCAAAAATAATTAAGATATTAAGTAAAGATAATGTTCCATGAACATATTTTGTACATTTCCTACCATAAATATATCAAAACTTAATTTTTGATTAATAATATGCTTTGCTAAGAACTTAATTCAGACAACTTTAAAGGCGATTTTCTCAATATTTTGATTTTTTGCACCCTCAGATTTCAGGTTTTTCAAATAGTTGTCTCTCTGTCAAAAATGGTCCTATCTTAACAAACTATACACCAATGGAAAGCTTATTTAGTTATTCAGATTTCAAGAAACTGAGCCTTTTGTGGTCATGGGTCACATATACACTAAAAAACAAAAAATACACAATTTGTTGAGTCAACTTAAAATAATCTGTTACACTGCTGCCTTAAAATGTTAAGTTCATTCAACTCAAACAAGTTTATTCAAGTTGAAATGTTCAACTTAGATATTCAAGTTGACTAAACAAAAAAAATAGTTAAACTTAACAGCTGTATTTGTTACTTGGCTGCTTTAAAATTGTACGTTGAATCAACTCAAATATCAAAGTTTTCACATTTCAACATTTCAAGTTGACTAAACTTTTTTTGAGTTGACTGAACTTAAAATGTTAAGGCAGTCAGGTAACAAATTATTTTCAGTTGACTCGACAAATTGTTTTTTACAGTGTATATGCATGTGTGTTTCAATTCTTATCTAAATCATAATTACAAAACAAAACAAACAAAATTTGATGGTATTTTACAGTAAATTTACATTTAATGTAATAGTAAGCCATTTACAGTTTTTCACCAAGTGGCAACAGGTTTCTACTGTAGAACTTTCTAGTTTTTAGTCATTTAAATAGAATAAAATTTAGTATGACCACTTAGGTCAGAATAAGTATGTTGTTTTATTTTATTTTTACATGAATATATCTGTTACGCTGAATGATGATGAACATTAGTATTTCACCTATATTTTGACATTTTATTTTCACAGAAGTTGAAGTACACACTGCACTTGCATTTAAGGCAAGACACAGCAGGTGAATAGGGTAAAAAACAAAACAAAACGAATAGTTATCGCTTTACTTACCCAGTTGATTGATTACATTGATAATCGCAAACATATTTTGCATTACAAGTTTTCTAAAATGTTAGGTTTAAATATGCAAATAAGGCATTATTTGCATACATTTCTAGTACAAAAATCTAAACACTGAATGAAGCCAGTTTCAGAAGTCTTGGTTAATTGTTTTGACATATTGAAGTTTTTATATAACTCCAATAGTAGAAGTATAGAAAAAAAAACTCTTTTTGAGAAAACGGCATTTAAAAATATGCATTGCAAACAGATAAAGTGCTATAAAAGAAATACTTAATAGTGTCTTTTGGATGTTTTCTTTCCACTAGCCTGAAGAAACACTATGAAAAACCAAAAAGGTGCATGAAAAAACAGTGTTTTTGCCTGCAGTGTCTCCCCTTAATGCTTTTTTTCCATGTATATAAAAATCACTTTTGTATATTAAATTTGATGCAGACATCAAAATGTGATGTATATAGACAGATAATATGGGTCTGAACACTTAAGCCACAAAAAAAGTATAAATGTCTTCACATAAAATCTCAAAACAAGTGATATTTGGACCTCAAAACCTGTCTTAAGTGTATTTATTTATTTATTATTATTTGTTTTTTTTTTTTTTACATTTTTTTTTATTTATACAAAATAATAATAATAATAATAATAATAATAATAATAATAATAATAATAATAATTTGTTAGGATAGGTTAGATAATATTTAGAACTATTTGAAAATCTGAAAAAACAAAAAAACAAAAAATAAATAAATAAATAAATAATATAAATATTAAGAAAATCATCTTTAAAGTTGTCCAAATGAAGTTCTTAGCAATGCATATTACTAATCAAAAATTATGTTTTGATATATATATATGGTAGGAAATGCACAAAATATCTTAAATGGAACATGATTTTTGGCATAAAATAAAAATCAATGTATTTTTGATTATTGCTACAAATATATCTGTGCTACTTAAGACTGGTTTTGTACTCCAGGGTCACATTTATTACAACTAAACATAGCACAAGTACACTTTCCAATCTAAATACTTACAATATATAATTCTATATTTATATATAGTGAAAATATAAAGCAACAGATCTATTCTTAGGCATTTTCTAATTGTCAAACTCTCACAACGGTAATAAAATGAACACACTGGATTTTCTGTGTGAACTCAAGAGGAACTGACTTCATCCATTAAAAACGACCTTGAGACGAGTTGGATAAGGATAATTTTAGTTCTGAGAAAAGCTCTAGTATCATTTGAGCACTTAAAAAATATTTAATCATTTAAAACACAAATAACATTTTGGACTCAAGTATCCAAATAGTATCCTAAAAATAACATATATGAGATTAATTTTAAACATAAATGTTCGTAATCAAACTGAAAGCTGAAATACATCAAATAAGAAATACAAAACATAAATGCATTATCTTTAAATCTTTCAAGCAAAAAGCGAAAAGTACAAAAATATTGCCTTCAAACATTCATCTGCCATAAATAATGAATTATATCATACAACTAACATTTTTTAAGTTAGATCATCATCCCAGATAACATGGATGAGCAATATAAAGAAGATAAGAAAATACAGAACAGAGAAAAATAGCACATTATTTATTATTATTATTATTATTATTATTATTATTCAAATAATTCATAACAACAATTACAATTATTATTTTGATTGATTTATTTTAATATCAAATTTAATAAATTTTATTATTATTATTATTACATTTTATTTTATTTTATTTTATATATATATTATATATTATAGAAATTACATCATTGCACCACTACATCAAAAATAGCGCATTCATTCATTATTATTATTATTATTATTATTAATATATTATTATTAAAATAATTCATAACAACAATTACAATTATTATTTTGATTGATTTATTTTAATATTAAATTTAATAAACATTTTTATTATTATTATTATTATTATTATGACATTTGATTTGATTTTATATACATTATATATTATAGAAATTACATCATTGCACCACTACATCAAAAATAGCACATTAATTATTATTATTATTATTATTAATAATAATATATTGTTTTAAAAAATCATTACAACAATTATTATAATTATTACAAATATTATAAATATTATTATTAAATTAAATTAAATTAAATTGTATTTTTTTTATTAACTAGATGGCACTCTCACCAAACACTAGAAATGACGTCATTGCACCACTACATCAAAACTGCTGTTTTCATCAAAGCTTTCTTTGCCAATCTCACAGACAGAGATGCAATTAATTTATTGCATTCCTCTAAATTGCATAACTCCTCTCACGTTCATATACTTTGCATGTAAAAGTGTCTGATTCTCAGGCTGGAAAAGCACAGACTCTCTCTTTCTCTCTGACCTGTAAAGCGTCTGGTTCTTCAGCTCTTTTGTTCTGTCTGTCTGTCATGGATGACTGGCTCTGCATCCGTCTCTCTCTCTCTCTGTTCTCCACTTTAATTACTCTGTATTCAGTGGCTCTAATAGAAACCATGATGAAAGTGATTAGACCCTGGACAGGCCTGAATAGAAGCGCAAATGGAGCAAGGGATGGAAAGATAAGTAGATGAAAGCAAGGACAGAGAAGAGAAAGAGGGAAAACAAGACAGTGGAGGTGAATTTCCTTTGAGTGCGGATGATTTGCAATAACGTACAGTACAATAGAGCCACATGACAAAGAACCAGGGCTATTGAATGGGACTCCAAATAAAGTTCCCATATTAAAGATCCATTGTGAATAGAGGCTAATATTTGTAGGTTCTTGAACTGATCAAATGCACAGCTTGAATGCATGTAATGTGAGTTTCTTTGGATAAAAGTGTTTGCCAACTGCATAAATGTAAATTATCTTATATTTCACAGTTAAAAATCAATGTTTGAAATACACGCATTTTATGGGCTATGATGCAAGAACACTTTCCTAGAATGCTATTTATCTATCTATATATTTCTGGATTCTATACTGGTTCTGAATCAAATGATTCGCGATACACGCTTTAAAGTCCAGTTCTGAATCAAATGATTCACGATACGTACTTTAAAGTCCCATTCTGATCAAATGATTCACAATACGAGCTTTAAAGTCCGCTTCTGAATCAAATGATTCGCGATACACGCTTTAAAGTCCGGTTCTGAATCAAATGATTCGCGATACACGCTTTAAAGTCCAGTTCTGAATCAAATGATTCACGATACGTACTTTAAAGTCCCATTCTGATCAAATGATTCACAATACGAGCTTTAAAGTCCGCTTCTGAATCAAATGATTCGCGATACACGGTTTAAAGTCCGGTTCTGAATCAAATGATTCGCGATACACGCTTTGAGGTCCAGTTCTGAATCAAATGATTCGTGATACACGCTTTAAAGTCCCATTCTGATCAAATGATTCACGATACACGCTTTAAAGTTTGGTTCTGAATCAAATGATTCTCGATACATGGTTTAAAGTCTTATTCTGATCAAATGATTCACAATACGTGCTTTAAAGTCCGGTTCTGAATCAAATGATTCTCGATACGCGCTTTAAAGTCCCATTCTGATCAAATGATTCACAATACGTGCTTTAAAGTCCCGTTCTGAATCAAATGATTCACGATACACGCTTTAAAGTTTGGTTCTGAATCAAATGATTCTCGATACATGGTTTAAAGTCTTATTCTGATCAAATGATTCACAATACGTGCTTTAAAGTCCGGTTCTGATTCTTGATCCGATTGGAGCGTTTTGAATCAATTTGTAATGTAGTGGTTTCCTGAATTTGAGTTTCAAAAAGCTCTGTTCATAGGCTACTGTGATCTTTGCTCGCTTTCTCTAATTTATTCATTGTTTGAAATTAAATTGTTACAATTAGTCTTACTGGAGTTGGGTCAACCTCTGCCTGTGGAGAGGGAAAGGGTTTCAAAAGCATCTACTTTTTTTTTTTTTTTTTTTACAAATATGTAGAAGGTAAAGCCGGGGAATGCTTTAAACTTTCTCTTCACGTTCATCTGTCCTGAAGCTGCAAGAAGAGACGATTAGATGAGACGTGAAGCCGGCGGTATGATGGGAAGAGCAGGAGAGAAATGAACCGCACATACTGCTGAAAAACTGCTATCATGATAAACTGATGGTATCGGATGG
Source organism: Cirrhinus molitorella (assembly GCA_033026305.1). NCBI lineage: Eukaryota > Metazoa > Chordata > Actinopteri > Cypriniformes > Cyprinidae > Cirrhinus > Cirrhinus molitorella. Next base: position 1,801,560 of record CM065127.1, read on the forward strand.
GAATAACATGCTACTTTAAATGTACTGTAGTAGTCAGAGAAGGAATACACACTGCAAAAATGATTTTCTTAGTATTTTTGTCTTGTTTTCCAGTATTAAGCATTCTTAACTCAACATACATTAACTTGAGAAGCAATAAAGACATTAAGTCTCTAAAAACTTAAACTTAAACATAAGCTTACATCAACTTAATAAACTTGAAACATTACTTTCTCAGAAAACAAGATGTATGTAAAATTGCTTCTCAAGTACATGATATAATACAATTATTTACACTACCAGTCAAACTTTTTAAATATTTTTAAAGAAGTCTCTTCTGATCACTAAACCTGCAATTATTTGATCCAAAGTATGGCAAAAACCAAATTTTTTAGAAATATTTTTTACTATTTTAAACTGTTTTTTATTTTAATATATTTTAAAATGTAATTTATTCCTGTGATCAAAGCTGATTTTTAGCATGATTAATACGCTTCAGTGTCACATGATCCTTCAGAAATCATCCTAATATTCTGATTTGCTGCTCAAAAACATTTATTATTATTATTATTATTATTATTATTATTATTATAAAAAAAAAAAAAATTTCAGGTTTCTTTGATGAATAGAAATCATAAGAACAGTATTTTTCTGAAACAGAAATATAATAATTCTGTACAAGTCCAACAAGTCAGTGCGATTTCATATTATTAAAAAAATATGAAAAAATAATTCAATATTTAAAAATGACATTCAAAATTAATATAAATATTAGTCAAATATTTAAAATATAAATAAAAAGTAATAAAATATATTTACACTACCAGTCAAATGTTTTTGAACAGTAAGATTTTTAAAATGTTTTTAAAGAAGTCTCTTCTGCTCACTAAACCTGCATTTATTTGATCCAATGTACAGCAAAAACAGAATACAATTTAATTATTTATTTATTTTTTATTTAAAATAACTTCTATGTGAATAATGTTAAAATGTAATTTATTCCTGTGATCAAAGCTGTTTTTTCAGCATCATTACTCCAGTATTCAGTGTCACATGATCCTTCAGAAATCATCGTAATATTCTGATTTGCTGCTCAAAAAACATTATTATTATTATAAAAAGAAAAGAGTAGATTTGTAAGGTTTCTTTGATGAATAGAAATGATGAACAGCATTTATCTGAAACAGAAATATATTAATTCTGTAATATATTAAGTCCAACAAGTCAGTGCGATTTAATATTTGTAAAAAAAATTACAAAATAATTCAATATTTAAAAATGACATATTCAAAATTAATATAAATATTATATATATATATATATATATATATATATATATATATATATATATACATACACTACCAGTCTCTTCTGCTCACTAAATCTGCATTTTTTTGATGCAAAGTACAGCAAAAACAGAATAAAATGTAATACATTATATATATGTATATAACAATTTAAAGTATATTTTAAAATATATATATTTTAAAATTTTATATATATATTTATATATTTATATATTTTATATATAAGTATATTTTACATTTTAATTCAATTCTGTGATCACAGCTGAATTTTCAGCATCATTACTTCAGTCTTCAGTGTCACACAATCTTTCAGAAATCATAATATTCTGATTTGCTGCTCAAAAAACATTATTATGTAAAAAACAGCTGAGTAGAATTTTTTCAGGTTTCTTTGATCAATAGAAAGAACAACATTGATCTGAAATAGAACTCTTTTGTAACAACTGTTTTCAATAATGATGAATAAATTAATAATAATCAGAAATGTTTCTTGAGCAACAAATCAGCTCAAGAAACATATACACACACACATATATATATATATATATATATATATATATATATATATATAATAAATAGTACAAATATTTCAGAATGTTACTGTTTTTGCTGTGCTTTGAATCAAATAAATGCAGGCTTGGTGAGCAGAAGAGACAAAAAAAAAAAGAAAAGAAAAAACATAAAAAATGATTTGTAGTGTATTAATTCATTTATTTTGCAGTGCATGCCCAAAAAACATGTAATTACCATAGCGCATATTTAAAAAATAAATTACAGCCCGCAAAGAACTATGTAAGTATGCTGAACTTACAGCGTACTTATAAAGAACGTACGTGTAGGTATAAGGGAACAATATGTTAAGTTCGGGTAATAAGGGGGTAATAAGACTGATAATTAACCTGCAAAGAACTATGTAAGTATAAAGCATTTACGTTGTACTTACTGTGTAATTATAAAGAACGTACGTGTAGGTATAAGGGAACAATATGTTACGTTCGGGTAATAAGGGGGTAATAAAACTGACAATTAACCCGCAAAGACCTATGTAAGTAAACTGAAGTTACACCGTAACTTTGTTGTAATTACAGTATACCTATTTAATACATCCATGTAGGTATAAGGGAATAGCATGCGATATTTGGGAAATAACGGGGGTAATAACCTGTGAATTTTTTTTTTTTTATTATACTGTAGCCTATCATTTATAACTAGGCTATTTAAAACTAAGGGCTACTATAATTAGGCTACATCGTATGGTACAGTGTACTGTATATGGCCTAAACAACAGTCTTATGTTGTGAATATGATTTAAAAAGACGATGTACTTTTCATAATTTTATATTAATGTTTTTTACAGGCCTAGATAGACTATTTCTTATAGCGTAGCTACATATTTAATATTAAAGGATACAAGAGGGTAATCAATAAGCTTTCATAAGGTAAGGAGACATGTGAATGATAAATTATAAACTCAACTCATTTCACTGGATGTCTAGTTTTGTTGTGAAATCTCCATCATGTATCCTTTAATATTAAATATGTAGCTACGCTATAAGAAATAGTCTATCTAGGCCTGTAAAAAACATTAATATAAAATTATGAAAAGTACATCGTCTTTTTAAATCATATTCACAACATAAGACTGTTGTTTAGGCCATATACAGTACACTGTACCATACGATGTAGCCTAATTATAGTAGCCCTTAGTTTTAAATAGCCTAGTTATAAATGATAGGCTACAGTATAAAAAAAAAAAAAATTCACAGGTTATTACCCCCGTTATTTCCCAAATATCGCATGCTATTCCCTTATACCTACATGGATGTATTAAATAGGTATACTGTAATTACAACAAAGTTACGGTGTAACTTCAGTTTACTTACATAGTTCTTTGCGGGTTAATTATCAGTCTTATTACCCCCTTATTACCCGAACGTAACATATTGTTCCCTTATACCTACACGTACGTTCTTTATAAGTACGCTGTAAGTTCAGCATACTTACATAGTTCTTTGCGGGCTGTAATTTAAAGCGTTACCAATTTTTTTTTAAATAAAATGAATAAAAGCCAAGCATATTATCATGATTTCATGTCCTAAAAAGCATTTATTGTTACTGAGTTAGTCTCAGTTTTTATATTTCCAATGTGGGTTAAAAGCAAATCAAACCAACAAGAGCAAAACAGAAGTGATGAGTGTTTGCGGCCCTCCTCGTGTCGACATCATTTATTGTTCCGAGTGAAAATACACGTTTTAAAATCGATGGTGACAGAGATGAAGCGACTGCGTTTCGGTGAACGACTGGGAAACATGAACGGATGAGGGTTTAACGTCCTAATGACGCTCATAAATAACGGTTAACACCCGCCAGCTAATGCACACACACCCACCGCTGCGTCTGACGGCTCAATTAGACGAGCAATCAAATCAAATCCATCAGCGCAGGACAGTGAGCATGACATTTAATGGACGACAGCACTGGAACCAGAGCAGGACTGATGAGAGGATGAGTCTGATCCAGATGTTATAGAGAACCCTAATAAAATAGTAATATATTTAAAATGCATTATTTTATTCTAAATATAGTTCAGGTCTTTTACCATATTTACTTGACTTACTGATATAAAAAATGACTACTTGTGCAATGCACGTTTCTTATTATTATGCCCTAAAATATATTTTAATGTCACTATTGATGAGGATTGTATGATCTTTAAATAATATCAATCATTAAATGCAACATATTTAAATATTTATACTTGAAACAGTTTTACTTTACTGCACAATCAAATATACTTAAGCATATCTTTAGTTGGACTTCTGCGCAATTAAAGTGCATTAAGTGCAAAATTAGTTTAAAATTTAAAATTTAATTTAAAATTTAAAATTTAATTAAAATTTTACATTTAAGTAATTTAAAATATACTAAGTTTAGCACACTAAAAGTACAACTGCAGGGTATTTTTATTAAGTACATAATATGTAAGTGTATTTGTAGTATACTTGGCATGAAATACATTTTTGTATATTTATTTTTCAATAGGGAAGTGAACTGAAAATTACTTTTCACAAACAAATAGCTTAAGATTAAATGAAATGTAACTGCTGTAAATCAAATTTTTTATCGTTTAATTTTTCAGTATAAACATGCCAATAATACAGGCCTATGGGTTGTTTTCAGAAACATTAGATATTAAAAATCTATGTCTGAAGCCACCGATAGAGATGCATATTTAATACATATATTTCTTTTTAATAAGTTAACTTTTATTTTATGGGTTATGATGCAAGTACACTAAGGCCTGGTTTTGCAGACAGGGCTTAGACTAAGCCAAGATTAGGGCAGAGTTCAATTAGGACAATTAAGTCATTTATTAAACATTACTGGTGTTCACCTTGAGACAAAACAAAGGCACTGATATTTAAAGATCACTCAGTGCAAGTTTCTTTCAGCTGAAACAGCTCAGACTTACATTTTAGTCTGGGACTAGGTGAAACCGAGGGATAGTTTATCCACTTTATGTATGCATTTATTAATTTATTCATTAAATATTTATTTACCTAATTAATTACCTATCTACTAGCATTGCCAGAGTTCTTGTGTAACAAGTCTATTTAAGTGCTATTTAAAATTCTTAAAATGAACAATAATTAAATATTTGATTATATTATATTATATTATATTATATTATATACATATTATTAAAATAATATTTAATTTAAATGTATGCATATATATATATATATATATATATATATATATATATAATACATAAAACATAAAATATAAAAAATGTAAACATAAAAATTAATATTGAATGGAAATTTTGTTGTCATTTACCTACAAATCTATGACCTTTTCTATTCTATATGTATATATAATTCTGTTGTAGAGTCTCTTGTGCATACAATGAAAGTCAATGGCAATATTCTTAAAAATATCTTACTTTGTGTTTCACAGAAAGAAAAAAAGTCATACCGGTTTGGAACAACATGAAGGTTAAATTACATCTAAAAAAAGTTTAAATTAAGGTTAAAAGGCTAAATAATTACAGAATAATCAGTTTTGGGTGATCTATTCCTTTAATAATAACCATTTTAAATGTTTTTAAGTTACAGGTCATTCTTTTATATTGCACAAAACCAGTCATAAAGGTACATTTTTTGAAAATGAGATTTATACATAAAAAAGCTAAATAAATAAGCTTTCCACTGATAAATGTTTTGTTAGAATAGGACAATATTTGGCTATTATTTGGAGATACAACTTTTGAAAATCTGGAATCTGAGGTAAAAAAAAAAAAAGTAAAAATAAATAAAAATTAAAATTAAAAATAAAATATTGAGAAAATCGTCATTAAAGTTGTCCATATGAAGTTCTTAGCAATGCATATTACTAATCAAAAATTAAGTTTTGATATATTTACGATAGGAAATTTTTCAAAAATATCTTCATGGAACAGGATATTATAATCTAATGATTTTTGCCATAGAAGAAAAATCTATAATTTTGACCCATACACTGCATTTTTGCCGATTGCTACAAATATACCCGTCACATATATTAAATCATTCGCAATGTGATTGTAGTTCATTCCCTCACAAAAGACATTAAGCTCACAGTCTTGTACTTTTGTCTTTCGAAATGCATTTCACTTCAGATCAAATGCTGTAATGTTCTTAATCTCTGAGCCGCTTGGTTTAGTTTAAGCTCTTTACTGAAGAACTGAAGAGTGTTTAAGGTCTGTGGGCGTTCACTGTTGCGCTGTTATCGTTCGCATTTCAATGCAACATCTTGTGTGTCGTAGGCAATTCAATTCAAACTCTAACTCGCGAGTCTATTCTCAAACTCTGAATTTTGCCCAGCCCTGATTCACACATGCACACTCTTGATATTCACTCAAATCCTGGCCCGATCCAGCAGTTGGCAGATGAACATTAAAGCTCAGTGTCTCTCACCCTGCAAACAGCATTTGATGTCAGCGCGCCGCAGGCCTCTCGTGTGTGAATAGACACTTGAGCGCTGAGATGTTTAGTGAGTTAATGGCACCAGAGACGTGTAGTTCATCAGCGGTCTGAGGGCTGCCAGATCCTCTCCACATAAGTGAGCAATTAACACAAATTATTCAAATGAGGGCTCAGACGAGGGCGGGGTCTGGACACGTCTGAACTCCTGCAAGATCTGTTCAGCTGAATAATAAACACTCGGATCTTAATAAATAAACACTCATTCGCATGCACGCAGGGCGGCGTTTGTGTTAAACCTGCTTTGCGAACTCAGCTAACAGAGAACGTTCTCAGAATGTTGTGGCAAGGTTCTTGCAGCGTTACAAACAAATGTGCTTTTAGTAACATTGATAGAATGTTCGTTCAAATCTGATCTTTAAAAAAGTTCTAAAAAGCACAAAAATGTTACAATACATCATAAACGGAACCTTTTTTGAAAACATTCTTCTAAAGTTTTTTAAATGTTGCTACTTGTTTCAGAACGTTCAGTATGGAAGCCCGTTTCCACCACTGAATTAAAAAAATAATAATAATAATAATTTTCTCACAATTGCGAGTTTACATCTCAGTCTATAATTTTTTCTCAGAACTGTGCGATATTGTAAAGTCTGAATTGCAGGATATAAATTCACAACTGCAAAAAATAAAGTCTTTTAAGAAATCTCGCAATTCTAACTTTTTTTCTCTGTGAAATATAAATGCACAACTGTGAGTTATAAAGTCAGAATTGCTAGATAAAGTAAGAATTGTGGGATATAAACTCACAATTGTGAGAAATAAAGTCAGAATTGTGAGATACAAAGTCTCCCAATTTCTCCCAGTTCTGACTTTATTTTTCGCAATTATGAGTTTATATCCTGCAATTCTGACATTTGTTCTCAGAACTGTGAGATATTAACACACAATTGTGAGTTATAAAGTCAGAATTGCAGGATATAAACTCATAATTGTGAGAAATAAAGTCAGAATTTGGAGAAATTCAGACTTTTTTTGGCAAAGAAAACATTAATTTCCCGCAATTCTGACTTTATTTCTCACAATTCTGACTTTATCTAGCAATTCTGACTTTTTTCACAGAACTGTGAAATATAAACGCACAATTGTGAGTTATAAAGTCAGAATTGCAGGATATAAACTCATAATTGCGAGAAATAAAGTCAGAATTGGGAGAAATTCAGACTTTTTTTTGCAAAGAAAACATTAATTTCCTGCAATTCTGACTTTATTTCTCACAATTATGAGTTTATATCCCACAATTCTGACTTTATCTAGCAATTCTGACTTCAGAATTTTTTCACAATTGCGACTTTGTATCTCGCAATTCTGACTTTTTTTCACAGAACTGTGAAATATAAATGCACAATTGTGAGTTATAAAGTCAGAACTGCTAGATAAAGTTAGAATTGTGGGATACAAAGTCGCAATTGTGAAAAAAAGTCTGAATTTCTCCCAATTCTGACTTTATTTTTCGCAATTGTGAGTTTATATCCTGCATTTCTGACATTTGTTCTCAGAACTGTGAGATATTAACACAATTGTGAGTTATAAAGTCAGAATTGCAGGATATAAACTCATAAATGCGAGAAATAAAGTCAGAATTGGGAGAAATTCAGACTTTTTTTGGCAAAGAAAACATTAATTTCCCGCAATTCTGACTTTATTTCTCACAATTATGAGTTTATATCCCACAATTCTGACTTTATCTAGCAATTCTGACCTTATAACTCACAATTGTGCATTTATATCTCATAAATGAGAAAAAAAGTCAGAATTGTGAGTTAACAAGTCACAATAAACTTTTTATTTTATTTTATTTTATTCAGTGGTGGAAATGGGCTTCCATAGTTCAGAGAACATTTAAAAGGGAATGAATTTTATAAACATTTAAAAATCTTTTTAAACAATCAGAAATAACGTTTTCATCTCGTTTTCAACTTAATTTCATTTCATACATAGAGAAAGGATATGTTTGAGCTGTTTTTTCTTACAAATTGCATTTTTATTCTATGGTTTAGCATCTGGGAACTAGATGAGCATTGTTAATGATATTACAGCATCTCTTGAATGCTTTCTGCTTGTAAACAAATGATTTCAGGCACCATAACAGAAATTGAAAGCATTTATATTGTGAGCTTCTGTTATAGTCGCAATCATTAGAGCTCATAACGATCACTTACGAACCTGTTTGACATATGAGCTACAATTTAATAAAGTGTACTAACCATTTTCCCCATATTCCTTGATTTAACTTCATTTTTTATACATTAGTAAATTATATTTTCAAGAGGTGATTTCTTTGACTGAATAATGATTTTCTTTCATCACTATATGTGACCCTGGACCACAAAACCAGTCTTCAGTAGTAGTATATTTGTAGCAATAGCCAAAAATACATTGTATGGGTCAAAATAATTATGCCAGAAATAATCAGGATATTAAGTAACGATATTTAGCAAATTTCCAACCATAAATATATCAAAACTTAATATTTGATTAGTAATATGCATTGCTAAGAACAACTTTAAAGGTGATTTTCCCCCTTAATATTTATTATTTTATTTCTTTTAATTGAATATTGTCCTATCCCAACAAACCATACTTAAATGGAATTTTTAATGTAAAAAAAATTACCCTTAAGACTGATTTTATGGTCCAGGGTCACATATGCACTTTAGGAGCACTTTTAATACTCCATAAAATTAAAAAGAGAATATTGTACTATAGAAACTCGAAGCATTTGGTTTGTTTTGGTGGATTCTGCTGTCATCACGTGGACACAAACTGAACAACACACGCGAACCTAAAGATACCTTAACTTTCTCGTTCATACCACAGAAACTGCTCTGAAAGATCTGAAATAATGACAGTACTCACAGTGGTTCAAATTAGTAGATGGTTTTGTTCTCTCAGCTCATGTTTGTGATCGATGAGCGATTGCGCGTCACTGCTGTCCGCCGCTGTGCGTCTCATTTCCGTCCAAACGGTGGCGCTGCTGGATCACAGTTCAAATGGCGGAAGTCTGATGATCTCACATAAACTAACGAACAAATGAAGCTCTTATTTTACAACCACAAATATCTACAGCAACTTCTCCTGATTAATAGTAATATGCAGTGTTGGGGAATTACAATATTGTGTTACTCCCTGAAAAAGTAACTAATTACGTTACTTAGTTACTTTTTATGGAAAGTAATGCATTGCATTACTTTTGGGTTACTTTTAAAAAATCTGGGCAGGGCTTGCTTGTTTGTTTTTAATATAAATCTTCAGCAATGAGAAAAAAGCACAAATGTTAGTTAATATAAAGTAAAGTGAAGTGTTTTTGCTTATTAGCACACTGCAAAAATGCTTTTCTTACTTACTTTTTTTGTCTTGTTTTCAGCCAAAATAGACAAGTTTCTAGACAAGTAAAAATTATTGTCTTGTTTTTTTTTTTACTGAAAACAATTCAAAATTAAGTGTGTTTTTGCTTGAAACAAGCAAAATAATATTATTGTTTTCTGTTTGAAATAATTTTTTTTTCTTACCCCATTGGCAGATTATTTAGCTTGTTCTAAGCAAAATTTTCCTGAAAACAAGAAAAGAATTATTTACTTGTCTAGAAAATCCTTCTTGATTTAAACAAAAATTATATATGTATTTTGGCTGTTAACAACACACACACACAAAAATGTAAGTAAGAAAAGTATTTTTGCTGAATTGGATCAACAAAGGTCAGCAGCAAAGTCATTGGTTAATAAAATGGGATTAAATACATAAAGAAAACAAAAAGTAACTGGCATTATTTTCTTGGAAATTAAAAAGTAATGTGTTACTTTACTAGATACTTAAAAAAAGTAATATTATTATGTAACTTGTGTTACTTGTAATGCGTTACCCCCAACACTGGTTATATGTAATGAAATTTCCATGAAAATCATCACTGAAGCAAAGTCTTTTGTTTTTTCTATAATTGTACCAGATATATGAAACTATAAAGATCTGACCAGTTTATTTATTTTTCATTTTTGTCATAGGAGTTGACTGTTGTAACCCATATAGGGGGAGACCGGGGGCAATTGTAACATTTTTTACATTTTCCTTCATAACTCACAGACTACTTGAAATAAACTAGTCATCTTCTGATACAAGAAACAGATATAGGTGCACTAACAAATAAAACAATTTATATATTTTCACTAATAAGGAGAAGACTATAATACTAAACTAAATGCAAGAAGTCAGAGTGTTACAATCGCCCCCTTGGTGGGGGCGATTGTAACAGTGTTTGGGGGCAATTGTAACACTGAAATATAAGTCAAATTAATCCAATGTATGTCAAATAAAAACCTACCTCAAAGTAATCACTTTACTGCTGTAGTATTTAATAACATTATTATTATTATTATTTTTTGTATATGATTCAACCTCTTTTAGATGTCTGGCATCATAAGCATTCAAAAAGCAAAAATCTGTTTTTAATTTTGCAGAAGAAAAGGCAACTATTTTAGTGGGAACTAGATTTTAATTATTTAAATATATATTTTACTCATATTTACTCATAACCAAACTTTAATGAAATGGTATAAATCATTGACATATTAACAATAACAATGTGATCATGTGGAAATAACATTCATTGTAATTTTATAAGATTCAAAAGCTACACTATTTATTGTTAACACTAAAAATTTCCATAAACAATGACAGATAAGAGTGTGATCATATAATTTCCATAACTATAATTTACATTTAGTGGAACATGTTTATTTTCTAACAGAAAAGTGCATCAACACAGACAAACAAGGTGCTTACATTGAACCATGTGACTCGGGGGCAATTGTAACACAATGTTACAATTGCCCCCAGTGTTGCAGCTATGATCAAATTTCGCATGCTAGCTAGCCACGCCTATATTAGCATAGGTTGTTTTTATTAATTTTTTAATCAATAACCTAAAGATAAAATATATGTTATTTTAAATTCGCAGGCATCTAAACTTTAGACAGCAGAAGAAAAATAATTTACAATCAAAAATTTACTTTTATACCTGAAAATCAGACTTTTGGTGAAAACTTCTGCTGAGGTACAAAGATCACGCTCCTTTTCCACAGGCAGAGAGATAATCCTAATGCGTATATGCAGATTAAGCATCATCACTCTAGCTTATTTCTGATTGGAGGAATTGAGTGTGTTACAATTGCCCCCGGTCTCCCCATAAAATTGATATTTCATTTCTGTTTCTGAAAATATATTTAACAAATATAATATATTTAAAAGCATTTAAAAGCATTCATCCAAGATATACATTCACATGTGTCACATTTGATGAAAAAAACTTTATTTGTTGTGCATTTTACTTCTGGGAACATATAAAGTTGGCTGCTGTAAGATTGGAAATGTATTTCTTGCTTCTGAAATAGATTTTGAAATATTTAAAATTTTCAATTTCAAAAATATATTTAATGGCTTAATTGTTAGCATAAATGGCTCATTTAAAAGAAAAATCTGAAGTATATTTAAAGTCAAAGTTTACATACACCCTGCATAATCTGGAAAATGCTAATTGTTTTCCAAAATAAGAGGGATTCTACAAAATGCATGTTGTTGATTCTTGATACTTAATGCTGTGTTGTTCCCTGAATGGTCCACAGCTGTATTTTTTTGTTTAGTGATAGTTGTTCATGAGTCCCTTGTTTGTCCTGAACAGTTAAACTGTCTGCTGTTCATCAGAAAAATCCTTCTTCTTTGGTTTTCAAACACTCACTGATGCTCCAGAAGGAAAAAAAAAACATGCATTAAGAGCATTTGAAGAATTTGAAGATCAGGGTAAATTTAACTCATTTCGCCTTCTGGGAGAAATTTAACTATCTTCTGTAGCTTCTGAAGAGCAGTAGTAAATGAAAAAATATATAATATTTGGACAAAATAAGACAAATGTAAACATCTCCATTCTGTTCGAAAGTTTTCACCCCCCGGCTCTTAATGCATGTTTTTTTCCTTCTGGAGCATCAGTGAGTGTTTGAACCTTCTGTAATAGTTGCATATGAGTCCCTCAGTTGTCCTCAGTGTGAAAAGATGGATCTCAAAATCATACAGTCATTGTTGGAAAGGGGTTCAAACACAGGTAACAACACAGTATTAAGAATCAACTTTAGGAGGGTCATTTTTATAAGTTCAACTGTTATTTTCTCTTGTGGACTATATGTAAACATCTTCTATGTGAAATATCTTATTCAGATCAGTACTAAATAAACAATAACATGCATTTTGTACTGTATGACCCCTCTTATTTTGGTAAAAGAATTAACATTTTGCAGATTCTGAAAGGGGGTGTAAACTTTTGACCTCAAATATATATATATATATATATATATATATAGTGAACACAGTGCCAAAAAAGCTCCAACACACACACACACACACAGAGTGCCAGAGTTGAGTTGGTCTCTTTCCAAGGCCATGCGCTGTGCATTATCGCAGCTGAGCGCTGGCAGGTTATCATTAGATGCGGGTGAGCGCTGGAGGGGCGACACTGAACACTTTCATATCCAGCGGCTGCCCTGCAGGCCACACGCCTGTTTGTGTTGTCATTTTGCTCAGGGGATGATGGGAAACGAGCAGTCTGGGTAATGAGCAGTTTGTATGCTATGCTAGTGTAAAGACCTTCATTAGACCAGGATCAGGAGACTGTTTGTGTGTGTGTGTGCACTTGTTTTGCTATACATATGAGACCCTAAATGCCATCACTAGTCAAAAAAATATATGAAACTGGCTCTAAAATGACATTTCAAAAGTTCAAAACCAACCAAATCATGTTTTGCTTTTAAAATGAAAAAATGTATCTAATCTAATCTCACTTTGGTTTTATAAAGTATCCTGATGACTTTCACAAACTTTTTTTTCTAAAGTTGTAAAAACAAAAAAGGTTATTTTAAGTTTTACAAGAAAATTATATTTCAGATTTTTTATGCATTTATTTATTCATTTATTTATTTTTTACAAATTTCACATTTAATTCAATGTCTTGCTGTTACTATTTATTTGTGAAATTTACTAGCAATTTTGGAGAGAAAATGTTTAGAAAAAAAGTAAAAAAAAAAAAACATTTTTACTGAAATTGCTAATAAATTCTTACAAATAATTACAAAAAACTACAAGTAAAACACTGAATTAAACTAATAGTATTTTCTTGTAAAATGTACTCTATATACTATTATACTATTATATTAGTATATATACTAATAGGTATTTAGTTATGTTTAATAAATATATAAATTAATAAATAATAGGTGAGCTTAAGATTAGAACAAGAACAAGTTTTATGATTTTTTTTTCTTCATTTTTCATTTGTTTGTTTTAAACTTAAGCTTAAATGTAATTACTTTTTTTTTTTTTTTTTTTTAGAAAACATCACTTAATATGTTTTGTTTCTTAAAACAAAAACCTACATTTAAAAAAGCATATATATTTGCATTGAAATATATACCAAGACCAAAATACAATCTTTGTTTTATTTATAACATAAATGTATTTTTTTTACATAAATTGCTAGTAAATTTTACAAATAATTAAAAAAAGCAAGAACAAAATTGGTAAATTAGTGAATTAAACTAATAGTATTTTCTTGTAAAATGTACTCCAACACTGCAAAAATACAATTTCTTCCTCAGTATCTTTTTTTTATATAAATATCTAAACATGTATAAATGAAGATACATTTGCTTTAGAAGCAGAATGACTTATATGTATTTAGTTGTGTTTAATAAATAAATGAATAAAAATTAAGTGATCTTAAGTTTAAATCAAATTTCATTTGATTTTTTTTTTAGAAAACATCACTTAATATGTATTTACATTTAAGAATGCAGATATATTTGCATTATGATATATAACAAAACAAGACAAAAATACAATCTTTGTTTTATTTATAACTTTAAAATTAAAGTTTTTTTTTTTTTACATAAATTGCTATTAAATTTCACAAATAATTATATATATATATATATATATATATATATATATATACATATCTAAACATTTATAAATGAAGATACATTTACTTGAGATGCAAAAGTACAAATAGGTATTTAGTTGTGTTTATTAAATAATTAAACAAATAAATACATACATACATATTAAGTGAGCTTAAGCTTAAAGCTTAAACTTAAATTTGGTTAGATTTTTTTTTATTTATTTAGAAAACATCACTTAATATGTTTTGTTTCTTAAAATGTATCTACATTTAAGAATGCAGATATATTTTCATTTCAAACAAGACAAAAATACAATCTTTGTTTTATTTATAACAAAAATATGACATAAATTGCTAGTAAATTTCTCAAATAATTACAAAAAAGAGAAAGGTTATTCCTCAGTATTTTGTCTTGTTTTTTTTAATAAAAAATATCTAAACATCTATAAATGAAGATGCAAAAAGACAAATAGGTATTTAGTTGTGTTAAATAAATAAATAAATATTAAGTGAGCTCAAACTTAAATTTGATTAGATTTTTTTATTTAGAAAACATCACTTTATATGTTTTGTTTCTTAAAATGTATCTACATTTAAGAATGCAGATATATTTACATTGGAAAACAAAATCTCAAAAATTAAAATACTATCAAAAAATACTGTCTTTGTTTAATTTATAACTTTTTTTTTTTCAATACAACACATTTATTATTTAGCAAAATATTCTCTTCTCTTCTCTTCTCTTCTCTTCTCTTCTCTTCTCTTCTCTTCTCTTCTCTTCTTCTCTTCTCTTCTGTCGTCGTGTGTAAATTTCATCCTTGAAAATCAATCCTCCATCTCTGTCTCCCTTGGCAACAGGTTATAATCCATGGTTACGAGAAGTGGTTGCTAGGTGCGTTGCCAAGATACAGACCCCTCTTCACATCATAGCGACGTGGGAGGTCATTGGGTCCGACATGATGGCAGAAACACAGAAACCAGACGAGATCTGAGGAACTTCTCTGATCACATCTCACACGCCTAAACATCATTTATCAACAGATCAAAACCAGAGAGGCCTGTGATTTAGATCTGGTACTGAATCTACATCACATTAATGAATAATCCATATTCTGCATCTCTAATGTCATCCCATAAACACACTGATGGGTCGTTTTTATTGTTTTTCTTTTCAAGCCAGATGCACACATTTCACACCATCATTTAGCAATTTCCAAAGTTTATCATCAAATATCACATTCACAGAAAAACTCACACAACATGCAAACCTCAAACCCAAAAATCATTCAGAATCAAATAGAGAGCAAAACTGCAAATTATGTTCAGACAATTAACAAAGAAGTGTTGCATCTATTTTTCACTGAAATCTCACGTTTTCTTACACATTAACACATGCAATAAATACCTTGATGTATTGATTCAGTCTTTGTGTTTTACAACTTTTTGGTTTATACTTTAAATTTAGAGTTTTGTAGTTTTTTTCTTTTCCTTTTTATTTTTGTGTCTATAGTTTTTTTTTTTTTTTTACATTTAAAAAAAAAGTTTTAGTTATTTATATATTTTTGGTTCACAATTTAATTTAAAAGTTTTTGTATTATTGTAATTTTTTTTTATTAGTCTCTGTGTTATACAAATACATTTTTTTTCATAGTTTTCACTTTAATTAAAAAGTTTTAGTAATTTTTGGTTTGTACTTTAAATTTAGAGTTTTAGTCATTTTGTAGTTTTTTTTGTGTCTATAGAGTTTTAATTTTTTTAAGTTTTAGTTTTTTATATATTTGTGGTTCACATTTTTTTGTAATTTTTTGTAATTTTTTTTGTTGTTGTTATTTTTAATAGTCTCTGTGTTTTACAAACGGCATATTTAGAAATATTAAATTAATATTTTTATTCCACAAGGACGCAAATTGATCAAAAGTGACAGTGAATACATTTATAATGTTAAAAAAAAAATCGATTTCAAATAAATGCTGTTCTTTTGAATTTTATTTATCCGTGTATGTTATTTATTTATTTATTATTATTTTTTTTGTAGTTTTCACTTTAATTTAAAAGGTTTAGTATTTTTTGGTGTATACTTCAAATTTAGAGTTTTAGTCATTTCTTAGTTTTTTTTGTCATTTCTAAGAGTTTTATTTATTTATTTATTTATTTAAGTGTCTGTAGAGTTTTAATTTTTTTTTAAATTAGTTTTAGTTATTTATGTGTTTTAGAAATATTAAATTAATATTTTTATCCCATAAGGACGCAAACTGATCAAACGTGACAGTAAAGACATTCATAATGTTAAAAAAATATATATTTCAAATAAATTTTGTTCTTTTGAATTTTCTATTCATCAATGTGTTTTGATAGATTTCACTTTTATTGAAATGTTTTAGTAATTTTTGGTTTATACTTTAAATTAGAGTTCAATTTAGAGTTTTAGTCATTTTGTAGTTTTTTGTCATTTCTATGAGTTTTATTTATTTATTTAAGTGCTAATTGTTTTTAATTAGTTTTAGTTATTTATATATTTTTGGTTCACATTTTTTGTTGTTATTTTTATTAGTCTCTGTGTTTTACAAATACAGTTTGGTATATTTATTGGCCTATATATAGAATTTAAAAGTTAGTTTTGTTTTATACTTCAATTTTATAGTTTTAGTCCTATTTTGTTTTTTGTTTTTTTGTTTTTTTCATTTCTATTAGCTATATATATTTTTAATATGATTTTTATTTATTAGTTTTTGTGTTTTTTTGTGTTTTTTTTTTTTGTCATTTTTATTAGTTTTAATTAAACCTAGTTTATTTTCATTTTATGACGGTTTCCACAAAAATATTGCTAATAATCAGAAATGTTTTTTAAGCAGCAAATCAGCATATCAGAATGATTTTTTAAAAATCATGTGACACTGAAGACTCCAGTAATGATGCTAAAAATGCATCTTTGATCACAGGAATAAATTACATTTTAACATAGATTCACATAGAAAACAGCTATTTTAAACCATAATAATATTTCAGATTTTCACAATATTTTTGATCAAATAAATGCAGCTTTAGTAATTAGAAAATACATCAAAACACTAACTGAACTGTAGCGTCTATACTTTTTCAAAGTTAAAACGTATATGTAAACTGCACAGATTTTATATATGCATAGTATTACTAAAATAACAAAAAATAGTTTGCAGTAGTTGTATGATGTCATTAGCTTGTTATATGCAGTTCTCAGTGTTTCCTGTAGAGGTCAGTATGTGAATACACCTCTGTGTCACATGAGGACATTACAGTCTGGAAATACTACAACATCAGATGACATTTGATCCCAAAATGATCTCATTCAGATGAATCACCCGAGCATGTGCAGCCTCACATATGCTGATGCATTATTATACTAGGAAAAACATATATTATGTCTTTTTTTTCCCCCAAAGCCAATTCAAAAACAGATCTGATCACACTGAAATGTGTTATTTAGATTTTTTTGTCCATTTGTGGCAGGTTCACGCTGGGAATCGTGAATTAGGACTAGAAAACAATGTTTGATTATGGCTGAACAGTGAATGCGAGGCGGGCGGAGATGGGAAATTGGATTTGGAAACAGTGTGCAATGCATTTCGATAAATTTACATCTCTTCACATCAACCTGTCAAACAGCCCGAGGCAAAAGAGAGACACAAATATGCTAATGTTCAACAAAACCCAGCGGTTAAAACGCCCCACGAATCCACACTGAAGTTTAGCAGGTTTCATCATCTTCCTGTCAGACATGTTTTCATCCATGCCTCGTAAAATTAACTTTGCATGAGAACATTAGGAATCCACAAACATTATGATGAAGGAGCATCTGACCCTGTCAACCTCAATGCAAATGTGCACCGGGGCTAGTTGTCACAAGGTTCTTTAGTATTGGTTTATTTTTAATTATTAGTTCAAAAACTGCCATACCCTGAAAAAAATGTGTACTTTGAAACAATTTTCATTCAGAAATGGCTAAATTTCACAAACAGCAACTAACGCTTTGAATTTAATACAAATTCGTGAGGTAGAAAGACTGAATTTGTATTTTCTTGTATGACATACTCCAATAAACTCTTTGAAAAATATGTCGAAATATGTTTTGCATGTCACTTTTACATTTAGATTTAATTAATTACTAAAATGCAATTGCATGCAGTATTTTATAATTGTTACTTATTGTATATACCCCATATCCCCATATACTGTAATCTGAGGGTTTGTGTCTGTAAAAAAAAAAGTAATAATAATAAAAATAAAAAAAAATAAAAACTTTAGGATGTACTTTGTTTCAATTTTCACTCTGAAATTGCAAGATTTCACAAATAATAACAAATAAACTGTTTTTTGGTCATTTTTATTAGTTTTACTTTAAAAAAAAAAAAATAAAAATAAAAAGATATAGGTTTTTATTCATTATATTTAGCTTATTTTGTATTTTTATATTTTCATTCAGATAGATAAATAAATAAATGTTTTAGAAATATTAAATTAATATTTTTATTCCACAAGGACGCAAATTGATCAAAAGTGACAGTAAAGACATTTACAATGTTAAAAAAGATTTCTGTTTCAAATAAATGCTGTTCTTTTGAGTTTTATTCACCCGTGTATTTTTATATATATATATATATATATTATAGTTTTCACTTTAATTTAAAAATTTTAGTATTTTTTGGTTTATACTTCAACTTTAGAGTTTTAGTGACATGAAATATGTTTTGCATGTCACTTTTACATTTATATTTAATTAATTACTAAAATGCAATTGCATGCAGTATTTTATAATTGTTATTTACTGTATATACCCCATATACTGTAGTCTTAGGGTTTGTGTCTGTAAAAAAAAAATAAAATAAAAATAATAATAATAATAATAAAAAAAAACTTTAGGATGCACTTTGTAACAATTTTCACTCTGAAATTGCAAGATTTCACAAATAATAACAAATAAACTGTTTTTTGGTCATTTTTATTAGTTTTACTTAAAAAAAAAAATGACATAGGTTTTTATTCATTATATTTAGCTTATTTTGTATTTTTATATTTTCATTCAGATAGATAAATAAATAAATGTTTTAGAAATATTAAATTAATATTTTTATTCCACAAGGACGCAAATTGATCAAAAGTGACACTAAAGACATTTACAATGTTAAAAAAGATTTCTATTTCAAATAAATGCTGTTCTTTTGAGTTTTATTCACCTGTGTTTTGTTTTTTTTATTATAGTTTTCCACTTTAATTTAAAAGTTTTAGTATTTTTTGGTTTATACTTCAACTTTAGAGTTTTAGTGACATGAAATATGTTTTGCATGTCACTTTTACATTTATATTTAATTAATTACTAAAATGCAATTGCATGCAGTATTTTATAATTGTTATTTACTGTATATACCCCATATACTGTAGTCTTAGGGTTTGTGTCTGTAAAAAAAAAAAAAATAATAATAATAATAATAATAATAAAAAAAACTTTAGGATGCACTTTGTAACAATTTTCACTCTGAAATTGCAAGATTTCACAAATAATAACAAATAAACTGTTTTTTGGTCATTTTTATTAGTTTTACTTTAAAAAAAAAATGACATAGGTTTTTATTCATTATATTTAGCTTATTTTGTATTTTTATATTTTCATTTTATGACGATTTCCACAAAAAATATTGCTAATAATCAGAAATGTTTTCTGAGCAGCAAATCAGCATATTTTTGTAATTTTGCTATTTTTTATTTATTTTTTTGTTATTTTTTATTAGTCTCTGTGTTTTACAAATACAGTTTGGCATATTTTTTTGGCCTATAGATAGATAGATAGATAGATAGATAGATAGATAGATAGATAGATAAATATAAAAGTTTTTAATAAATAAATAAATAAATAAATAAATGTTAAATGTTTTAGAAATATTAAATTAATATTTTTATTCCACAAGGACTGAAATTGATCAAAAGTGACAGTAAAGACATTTACAATGTTAAAAAAGATTTCTGTTTCAAATAAATGCTGTTCTTTTGAGTTTTATTCACCTGTGTTTTGTTTTTTTTTATTATAGTTTTCCACTTTAATTTAAAAGTTTTAGTATTTTTTGGTTTATACTTCAACTTTAGAGTTTTAGTGACATGAAATATGTTTTGCATGTCACTTTTACATTTATATTTAATTAATTACTAAAATGCAATTGCATGCAGTATTTTATAATTGTTATTTACTGTATATACCCCATATACTGTAGTCTGAGGGTTTGTGTCTGTAAAAAAAAAAAAAAAAAAAAAAATAATAATAATAATAATAAAAAAACTTTAGGATGCACTTTGTAACAATTTTCACTCTGAAATTGCAAGATTTCACAAATAATAACAAATAAACTGTTTTTTGGTCATTTTTATTAGTTTTACTTAAAAAAAAAAATGGCATAGGTTTTTATTCATTATATTTAGCTTATTTTGTATTTTTATTTTTTCATTTTATGACAATTTCCACAAAAAATATTGCTAATAATCAGAAATGTTTTTTGAGCAGCAAATCAGCATATTTTTGTAATTTTGCTATTTTTTATTTATTTTTTTGTTATTTTTTATTAGTCTCTGTGTTTTACAAATATAGTTTGGCATATTTTTTGGCCTATAGATAGATAGATAGATAGATAGATAGATAGATAGATAAATGTTTTAGAAATATTAAATTAATATTTTTATTCCACAAGGACGCAAATTGATCAAAAGTGACACTAAAGACATTTACAATGTTAAAAAAGATTTCTGTTTCAAATAAATGCTGTTCTTTTGAGTTTTATTCACCTGTGTATTTTTTTTTTTAATTATAGTTTTCATTTTAATTTAAAAGTTTTAGTATTTTTTGGTTTATACTTCAAATTTTAGTCTCTAATTATCACAAATATGCTAATGTTCAACAAAACTCAGCGGTTAAAACAACACTGAAGTTTAGCAGGTTTCATCATCTTCCTGTCAGACATGTTTTCATCCATGCCTCGTAAAATTAACTTTGCATGAGAACATTAGGAATCCACAAACATTATGATGAAGGAGCATCTGACCCTGTCAACCTCAATGCAAATGTACACCGGGGCTAGTTGTCACAAGGTTTTTAATCTCGGCCATTTTTTTTTTGTTCTTTAGTATCGGTTTATTTTTTTAATTATTAGTTCAAAACTATGGAGGGCCTAATTACTCAAAATTAAATCGCTAAATAAATGTTGAAATATATAAATAAATTGTTAAATACATACTTTAATTACTGAAAGCACAAATAAATGTATATATTTATTTAATTATTTATTCATTTAATTATTTATCCAATTATTTAATTATATATGTATTTGATTATTTATTAATTTAATTATTTATTCATTTAAGTATTTAATTATTTATGCATTTATTTATTGCCTCCACATTTCATTTTGAGGATTGCAGTTGAGTGACATGCTGACAACCACAAACCTCAAAATGAAATGTGGAGGCAATAAATAAATAAATAAATATATAATTAAATAATTACATAAAGAAATAAATACTTAATTAAATATATAATAAATAATTACATACAATTTTAAATTAATAAATAAGAAAATTAATAAATAATTTATACATTTATTTGTGCTTTCAATAATTAAATTATGCTTTTAACGATTTATTTATATATTTCAACATTTATTTAATGATTTAATTTTGAGTAATTCGGCCCTCCATACAAAACTGTTATACACTGAAAAAACAATTTTCATTCAGAAATGGCTAAATTTCACAAACAGCAACTAACACATTAAATTTAATACAAATTTGTGAGGCAGAAAGACTGAAAGACTTACAATTTCTGAGTAAAATAGTTTCAAAGTAACTTTTGTTGTTTTCATTGTGACAACTTACCCCATATACTGTAGTCTGAGGGTTCAAAAAACAAAAAAACAAACAAACAAACAAAAAAAAAAACACTAATAATAATAATAATAATACATTTTTAAATAAAGTTTAAAAAAGTTTATGATTTAACCATTTTCATTCAGAAACTGCATAATTTGACTAATAATAATAATAATAATAATAATAATAGCAAAAATAATAAAATGTGAGCAACACAAATCATGATTTTGGTCATTTTTGAAGACTGAAATGGCACCAAAATAGAGTAAAAAAAAAAAAAAAATATATATATATATATATATATATATAAAATGTAGATACTAAATCAGATATTTATTTTAAAAAGCACAGTTTAGCCTTTGGAAGACAGAATTCACAAATATCATATTTTATTATAATTTTCAAAGACAAAGATTATTGGTGTATTTTATACAAGAAAATACTCTTTCAGTCTTTTACTATACATAGGCCTGTGGGGTAAGTTGTCACAATGAAAGCTATTCTGCATGTACATCTTTTCTGCAGATTTTGCAAGTGACCCCCGTTGACTTACACATGATGACTTCTGTAATTGGTTCCTCCTCTCATTGAAATGTTCTAAAAAGGCATCTGTTGATGTGGCAGTATAATTACCGTATGCACAGCGCTTGATGAATTGACATGTTGGATTGGTAATTGCGACGGGTAAAAAATGCAGACAGTTTTGGCCATTAGCTCAAATCTGTTAATGTTTTCCACTCAGCAAGATGGATCTGCATTTCAGATTCTCAGACGCTCCGCAGTTTTACGGCTTTGTTTCACCTTTAAATCTCATTTATGTGAGAAAACACAATCAGCTAAACACAAAAGATGTGATGTGCAATGATATTTTATTATACTATGATAGCTTTTCCTAATTTTTGAAATGAGATTTTATGTTTTATATCTTCGATTTTCACTTAAAAGTTTGATAAAATTTTTAGTTTACACTTTTAGCAATTTTTTGTCATTCTGTTAGGTTTAGGTTTTACGTTTTATTGATGTATTTTTTTTTTTAAATATATTTCTATATAGTTGTATTTATTGGCTTATTTAGTTTATACTATGATTTAAAAGATTTAGTATTTTTTGTTAATTTTTTTTTTGTTTTGTTTTTGTTTTTTTTGAGAGAGATTTTAGAGATTTTATTTATTTTTATTTTGTTTTAGTTATTTTTATATTTCTGGTTTACATTTTAATTTGAAAATGTTTGTTATTTTTATTAATTGTATTTGTAATTTGTATATCTACATTTTATTAATTCGTATGTATTAGTTTGAGTTTTTTGGTCATTTTTATAATTTCATTTTCTTAGTAGTTTTTATAATTATATGTTTTATATTTGTTTTATTTCTATATGGAAAAAACATATTTATTAATTATAGTTTATTTTGTTTTCATTTTTTTTTTCAGATTAAATATTTTAGTATTTTTTTTTTCATTTTTATTTTTTTATATATGTATATATCAATTTTATTTCAGTTTTATCTTATTTAGTTTTCTTTTTTTGTATTTTTATACTATTTTTATAGTTTTCCATTTATAACATCCAAACATTCTCAAATTGGTATGTATTTAGTTAAAAAGTCTTAAAAATTAAGTGTGTTTATTTATTTATTTATTATAGTTAATTTTTTTAATTACATTTGTATCCGTTTATTTTATTTTACATATGCATTTACTTGTCATGAATTTTTTTTTTTTAAATCAAGTGGGTTTTTACCTAAAACAACAACAACAACAACAAATAATAATATTAGGTTATTATTATTTTTTTTATTAAATATGTTTATTTTTCAAGCAACAAATATGCTGTTTAAAATTAAGTGAGTTTTTGCCTAAAACAAGAAAAATATTTGCCAATGTTATTTTAGTTTTTCTAATATATATATATATAGTTTATTCATTATAGTTTATTTAGTTTTATTTATTTTCAGATTAAATATTTTAGTATTTTTTTGTCTTTTCTATTACTTTTATTTTTTGTGTATATAATTGTTTCTTCCGTTTTAGTTTATTTAGCTTTATTTATTTTTAGACTTAGTTATAACATCTAAATATTCATAAATCAATATGTATTTACTTAAAAAGCTTACTTTTTATGGTTTTAATTTCATTTACCTAAAATAATCATTTACATTCTTAAATGTGACCAGTGAGATAAACTTATCTAAATCTAAATAATAATTAGATTTACATGTAATAAATGCAGAAAGGGCGTCACAAACGATAAGTTCAGCCAAAGACGACGAATCCACAAGTGCCTGCGTTACAGAAAACCAGACGACATGCAAATGGTCGAGGACTCGCTCTCTCAAACCTGCTTTTTCTCGTTCAGCATCAGAATCTAAAGCGAATCTAAAGAGTTTCTGCCTCCCACTGTAGTCATAGCAACAGGTTAATCAGCATCCTCTCTGATCTCTCTGTCGCCGAGCAGGTTGCTAAGATACAGATGAAGTTGCCGGCCCTGGAGAGCAACCGAACAAACCTGTGCAAAATAAAACGCGTTTAGTTTGCTCGCAAACGCCTTGAGAGGCAGAAATGAGTGCGTGCGAGAAAAGCTTTTTCTGCGATGTAGTTAGCAACAGGCCTAACGAGACATGAATAAACAATGAAACGCGTTTGTTTTGTGGATGAGTGAGTGTGTGTGTGTGAGGAGGGGGACGATTGCAGGTTTCGCCTGCGAGTTGCATCATGTTCCTCTGGGCGGCGGGTGAAGGTGCGCCCTGCTTCCATTCTTCTCGCTTGTCTCTGGCGATGGCAGGAAAGATTAACGAGCCGCGGCGAACAGATTTAGCCAAAGCTCCGTGGGTCTGCATTCAGCGGGGCGCATGCGGGAGATTTTGGGCTGATGCTTTTCTTCAACTTTTGCATGCATTTGACCAAAAAGCAGCTTTTCGAGGAACTTCGGAGCTGAGTTTTTTTCATCAAAAGACGCGCAAAGAACCCCCCAAAACAAAAATAAATAAATAAATAAGGAACTTACATAAATATTATAAATATATAAACATTTCAAAAGTGATGGGGACAGAAATTAAATAAATAAAATGTAATTTATTTATTATTATTATTTTTTTTAATATGCTTTATTTTATTCATTCTAATTTTTCAGTTTTAGTTTATATAGTTTTTTTTTTATTTTTTTATTTTTTATTTTTTTATAATTTTTGAAAATGTATTTATTTTATTTTAAATAAATGTATTTTTTATTTTTTTTTTTTCAGGGTTTTTTTTTAAATATTTTTTTTTATTCATTTTATTTTTTTTTTGTTTTAGTTTATACAGTTTACAGGGTGCATGCAGGATATTTTGGGCTGATGCTTTTCTTCAACTTTTGCATGCATTTGACCAAAAAGCAGCTTTTCGAGGAACTTCGGAGCTGAGTTTTTTTCATCAAAAGACGCGCAAAGAACCCCCCAAAATAAAAATAAATAAATAAATAAGGAACTTATATAAATATTATAAATATATAAACATTTCAAAAGTGATGGGGACAGAAATTAAATAAATAAAATGTAATTTATTTATTATTATTTTTTTTTAATATGCTTTATTTTATTCATTCTAATTTTTCAGTTTTAGTTTATATAGTTTTTTTTTTTTTTTTTTTTATAATTTTTGAAAATGTATTTATTTTATTTTAAATAAATGTATTTTTTTTGTTTTGTTTTTATTTTCAGGGTTTTTTTTTTAAATATTTTTTTTTATTCATTTTATTTTTTTTTTGTTTTAGTTTATACAGTTTACAGGGTGCATGCAGGATATTTTGGGCTGATGCTTTTCTTCAACTTTTGCATGCATTTGACCAAAAAGCAGCTTTTCGAGGAACTTCAAAGAATCCCCCAAAATAAAAATAAATAAATAAATAAATAAATAAAAAAGGAACTTATATAAATATTATAAATATATAAACATTTCAAAAGTAATGGGGACAGAAATTAAATAAATAAAATGTAATTTATTTATTTATTTTTTTTTTTTTTAATATGCTTTATTTTATACATTCTAATTTTTCAGTTTTAGTTTATATAGTTTGTTGTTTTCATTTTTTTTAATATTTGTATAATTTTTTAAATGTATTTATTTTATTTTAAATAAATGTTTCTTTGTCATTTGTATTAGTTTTATGTTATATATAATTAATATAACATAACATATTAATGTTTTTCTTAATTCATTTTAATTTTTCAGTTTTAGCTTATACAGTTTGTTGTTTTATTTTTTATATTTTTTTATATATATATTTTAAAATGTATTTATTTTATTTTAAATAATTTTTTTTTGTCATTTTTATTAGTTTTATATATATATATGCAAATCAGCAGAAAGATGCACAAAGAACCCCCCAAAATAAAATTTTCTTTATATATTATTCTTATCCTTGAGAAAACCTAATTCTAAGACACATGGGCATATAGCCATCATTTCAGAAGTGATGGGGACAGAAATTAAATTAAAAAAAAAATAGATATATATATTTTTTTATGTTTTTTATTAATTAAAATGTTTCAGTTTTAGCTTATATAGTTTGTTGTTTTAATTTTTTAAATATTTTTTATAATTGTTTAAATTCATTAATTTTGTTTTAAATAAATGTTTTTTTTTTTGTTGTTGTTGTCATTTTTATTAGTTTATATATATATATATATATATATATGTTGCTAATAATTTCAGGGTTTTTTTAAATATGTTTTTTATTCATTTTATTTTTTTCAGTTTTAGTTTTATATAGTTTACCGGGTGCATTCAGGAGATTTTGGGCTGATGCTTTTCTTTTGCATGCATTTAACCAAAAAGTAGCTTTTCAAGGAACTTCGGAGCTGAGTTTTTTTCATGAAATCAGCCGAAAGATGCACAAAGAACCCCCCAAAATAAATAAAAAAATAAATAAATAAAAAAAGGAACATATAAATATGATTTATATTTTGTTATCATTGAGAAAACCTAATTCTAAGACACAGGGGCGTATAGCCATTTTAGAAGTGATGGGGCCAGAAATGAAATTTAATTTAGTTTTTTCTTTAAATATGCTTTTTTAAAATTCATTTTAATTTTTACATTTTAGTTTATATAGTTTGTTGTTTTATTTTATTTAATTTTATTTATTTATTTTTTTCCAGTTTTAGTTTATAGTTTTAGTTTGTTGGTTTTATTATTTTTTTATATATTTTAATAATTTTTTTAATTATGTTTTTTTAATAATGTACCAAAAGTAAGTGTTTTTTTTTATTAAAACAAGAAAAAATATCTTATTAGTTTTAGCTTTTCTAAAATGTAGCATTGCTTAATTAATTTTTAAATAATTTTAGTTTTAGTTATGTTTATATTTTCGGATTAAATATAGTATAAATATAGATAAATATAGTTGTTTTTTCATTTTTATTAGTTTTATTTTATATATGTATATACATTTTCATTAAATAATTTTTTCAATTTGCATTTAGATAAGAAGCAAAATTACTTTACAAGAAAAATATCTGCCAATTTTTTATTTATTTTTTATTTTTTTGTAAAAAAGTGTAGCATAGCTTAATTATTATTTTTAATAATTTTAGTTTTAATTATTTTTATATTTTCAAATTAAAAGTTTTATTAATTTAGTTGTTTTTGTCATTTTATTTAATATATGTATATACATTTTCATGTTTTATAGTTTATATTAAGTCGTTTTGTCCTGAAAATTGATCAAAATCAATTTTTGAGTTTTTGCTTAAAACCAGACAAATATATCACAATGTGTCTAGCTTTTATACATTAAAAAAAAATAATTTTAGTTTTTATATATATATATATATATTTCAGATTAAATGTTTTAGTATTTTTTCTTACTTTTAATTTTTTATATATGTATATACATTTTTATTAAATTTTTAGTTAATTTAGTTTTAGTATTTTTTTATATAGTTTTCCAGTAATAACATTCCTAAACATTCTTAGATTAATATGCATTTTACTTGAAAAGCAAAATGACTTTATATTAAGCTGTTTGCCCTGAAAAATCAAAATAAAATGATTTTTTTGCCTAAAACAAGAAAAATATCTACCAATGGCAGGAAAGATTAACGAGCCGCGGCAAAAAGATTTAACCAAAGTGCTGTGAGCGTTGATTCAGCAGGGTGCGAGAGATTTTGGGCTGCTGCTTTTGCATAAATTTGACTAAAAAGCAGCTTTTCCAGGAACTTCAGAGCTGAGCAAATCAATGCCCCAATTTAGTGTTTTTTTTTAATCAGCTGAAAGACGCGCAAAGGACGCTTTACAATTTCCATAAATGTGTCACAGCGAGCAAACGTGATCCAGATATGACAAACTCTGTTCTGAACACTCATTCACACACACACACACACACACACACACACACACACACACACACAGCATCTCATGTTTACATAAATATGTTTAAAAAAAATTTTTTTTCATATTTTCCAACATACTAAGATTCTTAAAAAAAATTTACATTTAGTTAAGAAGCAAAATGACTTTTTTTGTCAGTTAAGTGAATACAAGAATCAAGAAAATAGTTTAATAGTTTTAGTTATTCTAATATGCCTATATCTATATCAACTTTTGTTTGTTAATTTTAGTTTTAAATCATTTAGTTGTAGTTATTTTTTAATGTTAAATTAAGCGTGTTAGTATTTTGTTTTATTTATTAGTATGCGTATATACATTTTCATTATATTAATTTTTTATCAGTTTTAGTTTATTTGGTTTTATTAACTATTATTTATTTATTATTATTTGTATTATTATTATAAATAATTATTATTATTCATTATTTATTCTTTAAAAAATAAATGAGGTTTTGCTTAAAACAAGAAAAAAATACCTGCAAATATTTATCTATTTATTAATTTTAAAGATTTGTATTTATTATTATTATTATTTTTTTAAATAATTTTAGTTCATTTAGTTTTGAATATACACTACCGCTCAAAAGTTTGGGATCAGTAATATTTTTTTTTAAAGAGGCCTATTATGCTCATCAAGACTGCATTTATTTTATAAAAAAAACAAAAAACAAAAAAAAAACTATAATACTGATAAATGTTATTACAATATAAAATAATGTTTTTTACTTTCACTACATTTTTATTAGTTCATTTTATGCAGAATATAGTTTTTTTTATGCAGAATGTTTTATATTCTATATTGTATAAATATTTTTATGCAGAATGTTTATGCAGAACATTTTATGCAGAATATAGTTTTATTCATTTTTATTCACACATCATTTTCCTTATTTCTGCATTTTTTTTCTAATTTTCCCTTCATTTTTCAGAAAACTAGACTAGTGTTTTCTGTCATTTTGCTTATTTACATATTTGCACTAGAATAATTTTTTTTTTTTTATGTATTTATTTTTTTAGACAATGTTAGATAGATGGACAGATGTTTAAAATGTCACCTATATACATTTGTATATAAATATATAAATTATTTTTGTCACTCAGAGTGGAATATCGCCTTTTAAAGTGCATTAAATTAAATTCCTCTTCCTATCATTCCATTTGAATTTCCTGTATGTTGTGGACAATTCAAATTCACATTTATGATCTGAAAAGGGAGCCAGTTTTGCTCAATCCTGCTCTTCACCATCTATTCAAGTCCTCACGGATCGACTGAAATCCTGCCCTACATTTTTGTCTCATTCAGTATCATATTTCACTCAGAAATTCATGATGTTATGGAAGTGAATGGGGTTTGTGAACATGGTTTGACGTTGAAGGCCATGACAGAAGTGTCTCTGTGTGCAGATGAAAGACAGAAACTCTGGGGATCTTCACAACCGATCACACATTCTTCTTTGAAAGCTGCAGTTTCTCTCCTGGTCTCTTTGTTGAAATATCTGCTGTTTTAACACAACACTTTAAATGTTCATATTAGGCACTATTTTAAATCACAACGCATTCGAAAAAAGCAAATAGCCCAAAAGTGTGAAGCGGAGGGATCAGTCACCCGCACAGCAGCACAAGTTGCTTTATCCATTTAGATACAACACAGAGTTGTGTTATACAGTCGTGTGATATGAGAACATTAACACTGATGATAATCAGAAATGTTCCTTGAGCAGCAAATCAGTATATTAGAATGATTTCTGAAGGATCATGTGACACTGAAGACTGGAGTAATGATGTTGAAAATTCAGCTTTGATCAAAAAAATAAATTACATTTCAACAAACATTCACTTAGAAAACAACTATTTTAAAAAGCAAATATATTTTACATTTTTACTGTATTTTTTGATCAAATAAATGCAGCAAATTATATATTGATTTCTGAAGGGTCATGTGACACTGAAGACTGGAGTAATGATGCTGAAAATTAGGCTTTGATCACAGAAATCAATGACATTTGAACAGATATTCACTGAGAAAACATCTATTTTAAAAAAGCATATATATTTTACATTTTTACTGTATTTTTTGATCAAATAAATGCAGCAAGTCAGTATATTAGAATGATTTCTGAAGGATCATGTGACACTGAATACTGGAGTAACGTTGCTGAAAATGTACCTTTGATCACATAAATTAGATTTTAACAGATATTCACTTAGAAAACAGCTATTTTAAAAAGCAATTATATTTCACATTTTTACTGTATTTTCTGATCAAATAAATGCAGCAAATCATCATTAGAATGATTTCTGAAGGATCATGTGACACTGAAGACTGGAGTAATGATGTTGAAAATTTACCTTTGATCACAGAATTAAATTAAATTTCAACAGATATTCACATAGAAAACAGCTATTTGAACTTATAATAATATTTCACATTTTTAAAGTATTTTTGATCAAATAAATGCTGCAAATTAGAATGATTTCTTTAGGATCATGTTAAACTGAAGACTGAAGTAATGATGCTAAAAATTCAGTTTGATCACAAAAATAAATTACATTTTAACACATATTCACTTAGAAAACAGCTATTTTAAAAAGCAAATATATTTTACATTTTTACTGTATTATTTTTTTTTATTAAATAAATGCAGCAAGACAGCATATTAGAATGATTTCTGAAGGATCATGTGACACTGAAGACTGGAGTAATGATGTTGAAAATTCAGCTTTGATCAAAAAAATAAATTACATTTCAACAGATATTCACTTAGAAAACAGCTATTTTAAAAAGCAAATATATTTTACATTTTTACTGTATTTTTTTTTTTTATTATTAAATAAATGCAGCAAGTCAGCATATTAGAATGATTTCTGAAGAATCATGTGACCCTGAAGACTGGAGTAATGCTGAAAATTCAGCTTTGCATCACAGAATTAAATTACATTTTAACAGATATTCACATAGAAAACAACTATTTGAAATTATAATAATATTTCACATTTTTAATGTATATTTGATCAAATAAATGCAGCAGATCAGTATATTAGAATGATTTCTGAAGATCATGTCACACTGAAGACTGGAGTAATGATGCTGAAAATTCAGATTTGATGGCAGGAATAAATTACATTTTAACAGATATTCACATAGAAAACTGCTATTTTAAATTGTAAAAATATTGACATTTTTTTACTGCATATTTGATCAAATAAATGCAGCATTGGCGCATTTACTGTAAACTACACAAAACACAGAGGAGGTTTAAACTTTGTAAAGCTGCTTTAAACTTTCATAAAAGGTTTCATTGAGCTGACATTTAAAGTTCGTCTTGAACATCAGAACAAGGAGCATTTTATTTGATCGTAAATGAACCGTTCAAATGCAAAACACCAAGGACTGAAAATAGACTTTGAGAAACTAAACACAAGGGCAAAAGTGAAGGAGAAAGGAAACTTTACAGAGGCATGAAGTTGTTGATTTGCCCTTCAGCGCAGTCATCTGGAGACCGGCGTGGGTAATTATGTTAAACGCGGTTCAGATGTTTGTTGGGAACCGAGCGCTTCTTCATTCACCTCTAATCCACCGTCTTCCTCCGCATCCCTCGTTTTAATTATCTCTGGCTCTCTCTCTCTCTCTCCTTCATCGACGATTCCTAAACTGACATCAATACAGCGCATCTCGGCCTCTGCCACACCTGGCCTGTTGCTATGGAGAAGTAACCTCTGACAACAGAGGGCCTCGTGTCGTATTTCTCCTGATTGGATATTGATTACGCTTTTGTGACACATAATAGGATCAAAGCTTTTGTGCGGCTTCGCTCAGCTTCAGATCGCCTTTTATTTACGAGCTCTTTTTATTCACGGGGAATCTGCCGCTGACGGATCATGCGGGTCCAGAGCTGCACAACAGTAAAACATCATGAGAGCAGCGTTTAAAGTCTCATGTTAAATATGGCTTTTGATTTACGGAGGACAGAGAAATCACAAATGAGATCTTTAAATCTCTGCAAATGAGAATAAATGTGACCTTCCACAGAACCAGTCTTAAGTAGCACTGGTATATTTGTCAAAATCATTAGGATATTAAAGAAAGATTATGTTCCATGGAAATATTTCGTAAATTTCCTACAGTAAGTATATCAAAACTTAATTTTTGATTAGTAATATGCATTGCTTTAAATTCAGGATCACAGTGACATCAGGATGATCAGCATCACAAATTTAGAGCGCTGTTGTTCTTAATGCTGGAGACAGACACAGATGTGCTGGTATTTCTCTCACAGAACAACTGCTGCCTTCGACAAAAACACACACTGATGTGACTTGCTGAGACTCTTTTCTTATTTCTAATGTAAATCTGAGATTCCTTTAAGATGATTATCACATTGAAGTGGTCCCACATTAATATTCTTTGTATGGAAGCCCAATTCATAACTATGACGCTTTATCAGTTTATATCATGATTATGACTTTTGTCTCCTTATTTTAAGCCTATATCTGATCATTCTGATATTTTCCCTTTAACTGAGTATATTTTGTCTCAATTTTATCACATAATTCTGACTTTTTTCTCATAATTGTGAGTATATATCTGACGATTCTGACTTTTTTCCCCTCATAATTGACTTTATATCTCATAATTCTGTCTTTTTTTCTCATAATTGTGAATTTTTCCCACAATTCTGACTCTTGTCTCATTATTTAATGTCATAATTCTGAATTTTTTCTCATAATTGAGTATATATCTGACGATTCTGACTTTTTTCCCCTCATAATTGACTTTATATCTCATAATTCTGTCTTTTTTTTCTCATAATTGTGAATTTTTCCCACAATTCTGACACTTGTCTCATAATTTAATGTCATAATTCTGAATTTTTTCTCATAACTGTGAGTATATATCTGACGATTCTGACTTTTTTCCCCTCATAATTGACTTTATATCTCATAATTCTGTCTTTTTTTCTCATAATTGTGAATTTTTCCCACAATTCTGACTCTTGTCTCATAATTTAATTTCATAATTCTGAATTTTTTCTCATAATTGAGTATATATCTGACGATTCTGACTTTTTTCCCCTCATAATTGACTTTATATCTCATAATTCTGTCTTTTTTCTCATAATTGTGAATTTTTCCCACAATTCGGACTCTTGTCTCATAATTTAATGTCATAATTCTGAATTTTTTCTCATAATTGTGAGTATATATCTGACGATTCTGACTTTTTTCCCCTCATAATTGACTTTATATCTCATAATTCTGTCTTTTTTTCTCATAATTGTGAATTTTTCCCACAATTCTGACTCTTGTCTCATAATTTAATGTCATAATTCTGAATTTTTTCTCATAATTGTGAGTATATATCTGACGATTCTGACTTTTTTTCCCTCATAATTGACTTTTTATCTCATAATTCTGTCTTTTTTTCTCATAATTGTGAATTTTTCCCACAATTCTGACTCTTGTCTCATAATTTAATGTCATAATTCTGAATTTTTTCTCATAATTGTGAGTATATATCTGACGATTCTGACTTTTTTTCCCCTCATAATTGACTTTTTATCTTATAATTCTGTCTTTTTTTCTCATAATTGTGAATTTTTCCAACAATTCTGACTCTTGTCTCATAATTTAATGTCATAATTCTGACTTTTTTCTCATAATTGTGAGTATATATCTGACGATTCTGACTTTTTTCCCCTCATAATTGACTTTTTATCTCATAATTCTGTCTTTTTTCTCATAATTGTGAATTTTTCCCACAATTCTGACTCTTGTCTCATAATTTAACGTCATAATTCTGAATTTTTTCTCATAATTGTGAGTATATATCTGACGATTCTGACTTTTTTCCCCTCATAATTGACTTTATATCTCATAATTCTGTCTTTTTTTCTCATAATTGTGAATTTTTCCCACAATTCTGACTCTTGTTTCATAATTTAATGTCATAATTCTGACTTTTTTCTCATAATTGTGAGTATATATCTGACGATTCTGACTTTTTTCCCCTCATAATTGACTTTTTATCTCATAATTCTGTCTTTTTTTCTCATAATTGTGAATTTTTCCCACAATTCTGACTCTTGTCTCATAATTTAATGTCATAATTCTGAATTTTTTCTCATAATTGTGAGTATATATCTGACGATTCTGACTTTTTTTCCCTCATAATTGACTTTTTATCTCATAATTCTGTCTTTTTTTCTCATAATTGTGAATTTTTCCCACAATTCCGACTCTTGTCTCATAATTTAATGTCATAATTCTGATTTTTTTCTCATAATTGTGAGTATATATCTGACGATTCTGACTTTTTTTCCGTCATAATTGACTTTTTATCTCATAATTCTGTCTTTTTTTCTCATAATTGTGAATTTTTCCCACAATTCTGACTCTTGTCTCATAATTTAATGTCATAATTCTGAATTTTTTCTCATAATTGTGAGTATATATCTGACGATTCTGACTTTTTTTCCCTCATAATTGACTTTTTATCTCATAATTCTGTCTTTTTTTCTCATAATTGTGAATTTTTCCCACAATTCCGACTCTTGTCTCATAATTTAATGTCATAATTCTGATTTTTTTCTCATAATTGTGAGTATATATCTGACGATTCTGACTTTTTTTCCGTCATAATTGACTTTTTATCTCATAATTCTGTCTTTTTTTCTCATAATTGTGAATTTTTCCCACAATTCTGACTCTTGTCTCATAATTTAATGTCATAATTCTGAATTTTTTCTCATAATTGTGAGTATATATCTGACGATTCTGACTTTTTTTCCCCTCATAATTGACTTTTTATCTCATAATTCTCTTTTTTTCTCATAATTGTGAATTTTTCCCACAATTCTGACTCTTGTCTCATAATTTAATGTCATAATTCTGAATTTTTTCTCATAATTGTGAGTATATATCTGACGATTCTGACTTTTTTTCCCTCATAATTGACTTTTTATCTCATAATTCTGTCTTTTTTTCTCATAATTGTGAATTTTTCCCACAATTCTGACTCTTGTCTCATAATTTAATGTCATAATTCTGACTTTTTTCTCATAATTGTGAGTATATATCTGACGATTCTGACTTTTTTCCCCTCATAATTGACTTTATATCTCATAATTCTGTCTTTTTTTCTCATAATTGTGAATTTTTCCCACAATTCTGACTCTTGTCTCATAATTTAATGTCATAATTCTGAATTTTTTCTCATAATTGTGAGTATATATCTGACGATTCTGACTTTTTTCCCCTCATAATTGACTTTTTATCTTATAATTCTGTCTTTTTTTCTCATAATTGTGAATTTTTCCAACAATTCTGACTCTTGTCTCATAATTTAATGTCATAATTCTGACTTTTTTCTCATAATTGTGAGTATATATCTGACGATTCTGACTTTTTTCCCCTCATAATTGACTTTTTATCTCATAATTCTGTCTTTTTTCTCATAATTGTGAATTTTTCCCACAATTCTGACTCTTGTCTCATAATTTAATGTCATAATTCTGAATTTTTTCTCATAATTGTGAGTATATATCTGACGATTCTGACTTTTTTCCCCTCATAATTGACTTTATATCTCATAATTCTGTCTTTTTTCTCATAATTGTGAATTTTTCCCACAATTCTGACTCTTGTCTCATAATTTAATGTCATAATTCTGAATTTTTTCTCATAATTGTGAGTATATATCTGACGATTCTGACTTTTTTCCCCTCATAATTGACTTTATATCTCATAATTCTGTCTTTTTTTCTCATAATTGTGAATTTTTCCCACAATTCTGACTCTTGTTTCATAATTTAATGTCATAATTCTGACTTTTTTCTCATAATTGTGAGTATATATCTGACGATTCTGACTTTTTTCCCCTCATAATTGACTTTTTATCTCATAATTCTGTCTTTTTTTCTCATAATTGTGAATTTTTCCCACAATTCTGACTCTTGTCTCATAATTTAATGTCATAATTCTGAATTTTTTCTCATAATTGTGAGTATATATCTGACGATTCTGACTTTTTTTCCCTCATAATTGACTTTTTATCTCATAATTCTGTCTTTTTTTCTCATAATTGTGAATTTTTCCCACAATTCCGACTCTTGTCTCATAATTTAATGTCATAATTCTGATTTTTTTCTCATAATTGTGAGTATATATCTGACGATTCTGACTTTTTTTCCGTCATAATTGACTTTTTATCTCATAATTCTGTCTTTTTTTCTCATAATTGTGAATTTTTCCCACAATTCTGACTCTTGTCTCATAATTTAATGTCATAATTCTGAATTTTTTCTCATAATTGTGAGTATATATCTGACGATTCTGACTTTTTTCCCCTCATAATTGACTTTTTATCTCATAATTCTCTTTTTTTCTCATAATTGTGAATTTTTCCCACAATTCTGACTCTTGTCTCATAATTTAATGTCATAATTCTGAATTTTTTCTCATAATTGTGAGTATATATCTGACGATTCTGACTTTTTTCCCCTCATAATTGACTTTTTATCTCATAATTCTGTCTTTTTTTCTCATAATTGTGAATTTTTCCCACAATTCTGACTCTTGTCTCATAATTTAATGTCATAATTCTGAATTTTTTCTCATAATTGTGAGTATATATCTGACGATTCTGACTTTTTTTCCCCTCATAATTGACTTTTTATCTTATAATTCTGTCTTTTTTTCTCATAATTGTGAATTTTTCCAACAATTCTGACTCTTGTCTCATAATTTAATGTCATAATTCTGACTTTTTTCTCATAATTGTGAGTATATATCTGACGATTCTGACTTTTTTCCCCTCATAATTGACTTTTTATCTCATAATTCTGTCTTTTTTCTCATAATTGTGAATTTTTCCCACAATTCTGACTCTTGTCTCATAATTTAATGTCATAATTCTGAATTTTTTCTCATAATTGTGAGTATATATCTGACGATTCTGACTTTTTTCCCCTCATAATTGACTTTATATCTCATAATTCTGTCTTTTTTTCTCATAATTGTGAATTTTTCCCACAATTCTGACTCTTGTTTCATAATTTAATGTCATAATTCTGACTTTTTTCTCATAATTGTGAGTATATATCTGACGATTCTGACTTTTTTCCCCTCATAATTGACTTTATATCTCATAATTCTGTCTTTTTTTCTCATAATTGTGAATTTTTCCCACAATTCTGACTCTTGTCTCATAATTTAATGTCATAATTCTGACTTTTTTCTCATAATTGTGAGTATATATCTGACGATTCTGACTTTTTTCCCCTCATAATTGACTTTATATCTCATAATTCTGTCTTTTTTTCTCATAATTGTGAATTTTTCCCACAATTCTGACTCTTGTCTCATAATTTAATGTCATAATTCTGAATTTTTTCTCATAATTGTGAGTATATATCTGACGATTCTGACTTTTTTCCCCTCATAATCGACTTTTTATCTCATAATTCTCTTTTTTTCTCATAATTGTGAATTTTTCCCACAATTCTGACTCTTGTCTCATAATTTAATGTCATAATTCTGAATTTTTTCTCATAATTGTGAGTATATATCTGACGATTCTGACTTTTTTCCCCTCATAATTGACTTTATATCTCATAATTCTGTCTTTTTTCTCATAATTGTGAATTTTTCCCACAATTCTGACTCTTGTCTCATAATTTAATGTCATAATTCTGAATTTTTTCTCATAATTGTGAGTATATATCTGACGATTCTGACTTTTTTCCCCTCATAATTGACTTTTTATCTCATAATTCTGTCTTTTTTTCTCATAATTGTGAATTTTTCCCACAATTCTGACTCTTGTCTCATAATTTAATGTCATAATTCTGAATTTTTTCTCATAATTGTGAGTATATATCTGACGATTCTGACTTTTTTTCCCTCATAATTGACTTTTTATCTCATAATTCTGTCTTTTTTTCTCATAATTGTGAATTTTTCCCACAATTCTGACTCTTGTCTCATAATTTAATGTCATAATTCTGACTTTTTTCTCATAATTGTGAGTATATATCTGACGATTCTGACTTTTTTCCCCTCATAATTGACTTTATATCTCATAATTCTGTCTTTTTTCTCATAATTGTGAATTTTTCCCACAATTCTGACTCTTGTCTCATAATTTAATGTCATAATTCTGAATTTTTTCTCATAATTGTGAGTATATATCTGACGATTCTGACTTTTTTCCCCTCATAATTGACTTTATATCTCATAATTCTGTCTTTTTTCTCATAATTGTGAATTTTTCCCACAATTCTGACTCTTGTCTCATAATTTAATGTCATAATTCTGAATTTTTTCTCATAATTGTGAGTATATATCTGACGATTCTGACTTTTTTTCCCCTCATAATTGACTTTTTATCTCATAATTCTCTTTTTTTCTCATAATTGTGAATTTTTCCCACAATTCTGACTCTTGTCTCATAATTTAATGTCATAATTCTGAATTTTTTCTCATAATTGTGAGTATATATCTGACGATTCTGACTTTTTTTCCCTCATAATTGACTTTTTATCTCATAATTCTGTCTTTTTTTCTCATAATTGTGAATTTTTCCCACAATTCCGACTCTTGTCTCATAATTTAATGTCATAATTCTGATTTTTTTCTCATAATTGTGAGTATATATCTGACGATTCTGACTTTTTTTCCGTCATAATTGACTTTTTATCTCATAATTCTGTCTTTTTTTCTCATAATTGTGAATTTTTCCCACAATTCTGACTCTTGTCTCATAATTTAATGTCATAATTCTGAATTTTTTCTCATAATTGAGTATATATCTGACGATTCTGACTTTTTTCCCCTCATAATTGACTTTTTATCTCATAATTCTCTTTTTTTCTCATAATTGTGAATTTTTCCCACAATTCTGACTCTTGTCTCATAATTTAATGTCATAATTCTGAATTTTTTCTCATAATTGTGAGTATATATCTGACGATTCTGACTTTTTTTCCCTCATAATTGACTTTTTATCTCATAATTCTGTCTTTTTTTCTCATAATTGTGAATTTTTCCCACAATTCTGACTCTTGTCTCATAATTTAATGTCATAATTCTGAATTTTTTCTCATAATTGTGAGTATATATCTGACGATTCTGACTTTTTTTCCCCTCATAATTGACTTTTTATCTTATAATTCTGTCTTTTTTTCTCATAATTGTGAATTTTTCCAACAATTCTGACTCTTGTCTCATAATTTAATGTCATAATTCTGACTTTTTTCTCATAATTGTGAGTATATATCTGACGATTCTGACTTTTTTCCCCTCATAATTGACTTTTTATCTCATAATTCTGTCTTTTTTCTCATAATTGTGAATTTTTCCCACAATTCTGACTCTTGTCTCATAATTTAACGTCATAATTCTGAATTTTTTCTCATAATTGTGAGTATATATCTGACGATTCTGACTTTTTTCCCCTCATAATTGACTTTATATCTCATAATTCTGTCTTTTTTCTCATAATTGTGAATTTTTCCCACAATTCTGACTCTTGTCTCATAATTTAATGTCATAATTCTGAATTTTTTCTCATAATTGTGAGTATATATCTGACGATTCTGACTTTTTTCCCCTCATAATTGACTTTATATCTCATAATTCTGTCTTTTTTTCTCATAATTGTGAATTTTTCCCACAATTCTGACTCTTGTTTCATAATTTAATGTCATAATTCTGACTTTTTTCTCATAATTGTGAGTATATATCTGACGATTCTGACTTTTTTCCCCTCATAATTGACTTTTTATCTCATAATTCTGTCTTTTTTTCTCATAATTGTGAATTTTTCCCACAATTCTGACTCTTGTCTCATAATTTAATGTCATAATTCTGAATTTTTTCTCATAATTGTGAGTATATATCTGACGATTCTGACTTTTTTTCCCTCATAATTGACTTTTTATCTCATAATTCTGTCTTTTTTTCTCATAATTGTGAATTTTTCCCACAATTCCGACTCTTGTCTCATAATTTAATGTCATAATTCTGATTTTTTTCTCATAATTGTGAGTATATATCTGACGATTCTGACTTTTTTTCCGTCATAATTGACTTTTTATCTCATAATTCTGTCTTTTTTTCTCATAATTGTGAATTTTTCCCACAATTCTGACTCTTGTCTCATAATTTAATGTCATAATTCTGAATTTTTTCTCATAATTGTGAGTATATATCTGACGATTCTGACTTTTTTCCCCTCATAATTGACTTTTTATCTCATAATTCTCTTTTTTTCTCATAATTGTGAATTTTTCCCACAATTCTGACTCTTGTCTCATAATTTAATGTCATAATTCTGAATTTTTTCTCATAATTGTGAGTATATATCTGACGATTCTGACTTTTTTTCCCTCATAATTGACTTTTTATCTCATAATTCTGTCTTTTTTTCTCATAATTGTGAATTTTTCCCACAATTCTGACTCTTGTCTCATAATTTAATGTCATAATTCTGAATTTTTTCTCATAATTGTGAGTATATATCTGACGATTCTGACTTTTTTTCCCCTCATAATTGACTTTTTATCTTATAATTCTGTCTTTTTTTCTCATAATTGTGAATTTTTCCAACAATTCTGACTCTTGTCTCATAATTTAATGTCATAATTCTGACTTTTTTCTCATAATTGTGAGTATATATCTGACGATTCTGACTTTTTTCCCCTCATAATTGACTTTTTATCTCATAATTCTGTCTTTTTTCTCATAATTGTGAATTTTTCCCACAATTCTGACTCTTGTCTCATAATTTAATGTCATAATTCTGAATTTTTTCTCATAATTGTGAGTATATATCTGACGATTCTGACTTTTTTCCCCTCATAATTGACTTTATATCTCATAATTCTGTCTTTTTTTCTCATAATTGTGAATTTTTCCCACAATTCTGACTCTTGTTTCATAATTTAATGTCATAATTCTGACTTTTTTCTCATAATTGTGAGTATATATCTGACGATTCTGACTTTTTTCCCCTCATAATTGACTTTATATCTCATAATTCTGTCTTTTTTTCTCATAATTGTGAATTTTTCCCACAATTCTGACTCTTGTCTCATAATTTAATGTCATAATTCTGACTTTTTTCTCATAATTGTGAGTATATATCTGACGATTCTGACTTTTTTCCCCTCATAATTGACTTTATATCTCATAATTCTGTCTTTTTTTCTCATAATTGTGAATTTTTCCCACAATTCTGACTCTTGTCTCATAATTTAATGTCATAATTCTGAATTTTTTCTCATAATTGTGAGTATATATCTGACGATTCTGACTTTTTTCCCCTCATAATCGACTTTTTATCTCATAATTCTCTTTTTTTCTCATAATTGTGAATTTTTCCCACAATTCTGACTCTTGTCTCATAATTTAATGTCATAATTCTGAATTTTTTCTCATAATTGTGAGTATATATCTGACGATTCTGACTTTTTTCCCCTCATAATTGACTTTATATCTCATAATTCTGTCTTTTTTCTCATAATTGTGAATTTTTCCCACAATTCTGACTCTTGTCTCATAATTTAATGTCATAATTCTGAATTTTTTCTCATAATTGTGAGTATATATCTGACGATTCTGACTTTTTTCCCCTCATAATTGACTTTTTATCTCATAATTCTGTCTTTTTTTCTCATAATTGTGAATTTTTCCCACAATTCTGACTCTTGTTTCATAATTTAATGTCATAATTCTGAATTTTTTCTCATAATTGTGAGTATATATCTGACGATTCTGACTTTTTTCCCCTCATAATTGACTTTATATCTCATAATTCTGTCTTTTTTCT
Organism: Cirrhinus molitorella; assembly: GCA_033026305.1. Taxonomy (NCBI): domain Eukaryota; kingdom Metazoa; phylum Chordata; class Actinopteri; order Cypriniformes; family Cyprinidae; genus Cirrhinus; species Cirrhinus molitorella. The sequence continues at coordinate 1,843,886 of CM065127.1, forward strand.
CATAATTGTGAATTTTTCCCACAATTCTGACTCTTGTCTCATAATTTAATGTCATAATTCTGAATTTTTTCTCATAATTGTGAGTATATATCTGACGATTCTGACTTTTTTTCCCCTCATAATTGACTTTATATCTCATAATTCTGTCTTTTTTCTCATAATTGTGAATTTTTCCCACAATTCTGACTCTTGTCTCATAATTTAACGTCATAATTCTGACTTTTTTTCTCATAATTGTGAGTATATATCTGACGATTCTGACTTTTTTCCCCTCATAATTGACTTTATATCTCATAATTCTGTCTTTTTTTCTCATAATTGTGAATTTTTCCCACAATTCTGACTCTTGTCTCATAATTTAATGTCATAATTCTGAATTTTTTCTCATAATTGTGAGTATATATCTGACGATTCTGACTTTTTTTCCCTCATAATTGACTTTTTATCTCATAATTCTGTCTTTTTTTCTCATAATTGTGAATTTTTCCCACAATTCTGACTCTTGTTTCATAATTTAATGTCATAATTCTGAATTTTTTCTCATAATTGTGAGTATATATCTGACGATTCTGACTTTTTTCCCCTCATAATTGACTTTATATCTCATAATTCTGTCTTTTTTCTCATAATTGTGAATTTTTCCCACAATTCTGACTCTTGTCTCATAATTTAATGTCATAATTCTGAATTTTTTCTCATAATTGTGAGTATATATCTGACGATTCTGACTTTTTTTCCCTTCATAATTGACTTTATATCTCATAATTCTGTCTTTTTTTCTCATAATTGTGAATTTTTCCCACAATTCTGACTCTTGTCTCATAATTTAATGTCATAATTCTGAATTTAATTGACATAATTCTGTTTTTCTCATAATTGTGAATTTTTCCCACAATTCTGACTCTTGTCTCATAATTTAATGTCATAATTCTGAATTTTTTCTCATAATTGTGAGTATATATCTGACGATTCTGACTTTTTTCCCCTCATAATTGACTTTATATCTCATAATTCTGTCTTTTTTCTCATAATTGTGAATTTTTCCCACAATTCTGACTCGTCTCATAATTTAACGTCATAATTCTGAATTTTTTCTCATAATTGTGAGTATATATCTGACGATTCTGACTTTTTTCCCCTCATAATTGACTTTATATCTCATAATTCTGTCTTTTTTTCTCATAATTGTGAATTTTTCCCACAATTCTGACTCTTGTCTCATAATTTAATGTCACAATTCTGATTTTTTTCTCATAATTGTGAGTACATATCTGACTTTTTTTTTCTCACAATTAAATCTGACTTTTGTTTAGTAATTTTATCCAATTCAGACTTTTGTCTCTTAATTTCGAGTTTATATCTTATAATTCAGAATTTTTTCCCTTCCTGAACTCAGATGTGAAAATGCAGTATTTAAACTTAATTTTTTACAATTCCTGAATTCCTGAAATATTTTGTGATATGATTTTGATGTACTTTTTCCATCATAGTGCAATGTCTGATTTTAAAATGGTTTTCAAAGGGTGAATTTTGAGATTTTAAATTTTCAAGTGATATAAAATTTCTTATGATTTCTAAAGCATAATAGATAAAAAGGCAACAAAGAATGTATTTTTTTTTTGACAAAGGTCAAAACTCCTGTTATAAAGTAGATTTATGAGGTGCACTCTTGTCATAAATTAATCTATTACTTTTCCTACATAATTTGTAACACAAAAAAATATTAAAATATATATTTAGAAGTCTTAGACCTTTCCACTGATATATATTTTGTCATAATTAGACTAAGATTTATTTGTAAAATTATGAAGTAAACGTAGGTACCCCATAGGTGGGACGGTGAAAATTAAGGGGTTAATATTTATATAACAGTGTTTATATCTCATAATTCTGGCTTTTGTCTCAATTTTTATCTCATAATTCTGACTTTTTTTCTCGTAATTGTGAGTATATCTCACAATTCAGACTTTTTTCTCATAATTGAGTTTATATCTCATAATTCAGACTTCATCATAAATGAGTTTAGATCTAATAGTTCTGACCTTTGTTTATCTCATAATTCTGTCTTTTTTTTTATCATAATAGTAAATTGATCTCATAATTCTGACTTTTTCCCTCATAATTGTGAGTATATATCTGACAATTCAGACTTTTTTCTCATAATTGAGTATATATCTGACAATTCTGAACTTCGTCTCATAATTTTATCTCATAATTATGTCCCCCCCCCGTAATTGACTCATTTTATCTCAAAGTCATAGTCTTTTTTTCTCATAATAGTGAATTTATCTCATAATTCTTACTTTTTTCTCATAATTGACTTGACATCTCATAATTCTGACTTTAATCTTATAATCTTTACTTTTGTCTCATAGTTTTATCTCATAATTCTGACTTGTTTCACATAATTGTGAGTATATCTGACAATTCTGACTTTTTTCCCCATAATTAAGTTTATATCTCTATATCTCATACATATTCTGACATTTTTTTATTGTGAGTTTGTATCTCATATAATTCTGACTTTTTCATAAATGAGTTATTATCTAATAATTCTGACATTTGTCTTATTTTATTTCATAATTCTGTTTTTTTCCCCCTGTAATTGACTCTATATCTCATAAGTCATAGTCTTTTTCCTCATAATAGTGAATTTATCTCATAACTCTGACTTTTTTTCTTGTAATTTTATCCCATTCTTACTTTTGTCTCTAAATTTCGAGTTTATATCTAATAATTCTGACATTTTTCCTTTAATTGTGTTTTGTAATTTTATCCAATTCTGACTTCAATCTCGTAATTTTTACTTTTGTGTCGTAGTTTTATCTCATAATTCTTACTTTTTCCTCATAATTAAGTTTATATCTCATAATTCTGACATCTTTCTTTTAATTGTGAGTTTATATCTCATAATTCTGACTTTTGTCTCATAATTGTGAGTATATATCTGACAATTCAGACTTTTTCTTCTTATAATTGACTTGATATCTCATAATTCTGACTTTTGTCCCATAATTTTATCCAATTCTGACTTTTGTCTCTTAACTTCAAGTTTATATCTCATAATTTTGACTTTTGTCTCGTAGTTTTCTCTCATAATTCTAAACTGAGTATATTGCTCATAATTCTGACTTTCCTGTAATTTTTTTCTTTATTTTTTTCTTTAAACTGCATTAAGTGCCCGCTTTTCTTATTTATAATATTAATCTAAATATAATTTGGATAAGTGGGAAAATAAAATCCAAATGAAGCAAATAACTACAATTATGTTAATAAATCAAATATTGGGGCATGTTATCACACTATTCTTCAACAAAAATGGTAATAATTTGTATAAAATTACAATAAATATGACAACATGCTCCGAGCTGCTGTAAAAAACCCTCCTGAGAACAGAATCTGTTATACAGCGACTCTTTGAAAGTATCTGTGTGGTTTTATTCATTAACATTCACTTTGGAAAACATAAATCTCAAAACATGTGAATGTAATCCAGACCTGCTGTGTCTGATTATTATAATTTGAAACACGCAAGAACCTGCTTTACATTATGAAACATTCATATATGCATATAATTCACCTTCTAATATGGAGCTGAGAGAAACTGATACAAGAAAAAAAACATTCCCCCTTCCCATTAATTATTCATTATTTGCCCTTTTTAAGTCATTTGCTCTCATCGGATTTGCTATTCAGATGTGCTTAACAGCATTATCTCAAATACAGACACACGTGCTGCTAATGCTTCATCTGTTGGACTCAAAAAGGAATCTTCATTTTATCTTATGATTATGAATTTGGTCTCGTAATTTTGAGTTTCTCATAATTCTGACTTTTTTTTTCCTATTATGTGAGTTCATATCTTATAATTCTGGGTTTGTTTTCATAATTTTACATTTATATCTCATAATTCTGACTTTTGTCTTGTGATTTTATCTCATAATTCGGACTTTTTTCTTATAATTGTGTTTATATCTCATAATTCTGACTTTTTACCTCATAATTTTAAGTTTGCATGTTATAATTCTGACTTCATTCCTCAATTTTAAGTTCATATCTCATAATTCTGACTTTTGTCTCTTAATTTTATCTCATAATTCTGACTTTTTACTTTTGTCTCCTAATTTTGAATTTAAATCTTATAATTCTGACTTCTGTCTTGTAGTTTTCTCATAATTCTTACTTTTGTCATGTAATTGTAAGCTTCTGTCTGATAATTCTGACTTTTTTTCCTCAATTTTTAGTTTATATCTCATAATTATGACTTCTGACTCAATTTTTGCCCATAATTCTGACTTTTGTCTCGTAATTGTATGTTTATATCTCATAATTCTGACTTTTTACCTCATAATTTTAAGTTTGCATGTTATAATTCTGACTTTATTCCTCAATTTTAAGTTTATATCTCATAATTCTGACTTTTGTCTCTTAATTTTATCTCATAATTCTGACTTTTTTTTCCTATTATGTGAGTTCATATCTTATAATTCTGATTTTTTTTTTCATAATTTTACATTTATATCTCATAATTCTGACTTTTGTCTTGTGATTTTATCTCATAATTCAGACTTTTTTCTTATAATTGTGTTTATATCTCATAATTCTGACTTTTTACCTCATAATTTTAAGTTTGCATGTTATAATTCTGACTTCATTCCTCAATTTTAAGTTTATATCTCATAATTCTGACTTTTGTCTCTTAATTTTATCTCATAATTCTGACTTTTGTCTCTTAATTTTATCTCATAATTCTGACTTTTTACTTTTGTCTCCTAATTTTGAATTTAAATCTTATAATTCTGACTTCTGTCTTGTAGTTTTCTCATAATTCTTACTTTTGTCATGTAATTGTAAGCTTCTGTCTGATAATTCTGACTTTTTTCCTCAATTTTTAGTTTATATCTCATAATTATGACTTCTGACTCAATTTTTGCCCATAATTCTGACTTTTGTCTCGTAATTGTATGTTTATATCTCATAATTCTGACTTTTGTCTCTTAATTTTATCTCATAATTCTGACTTTTTACCTCATAATTTTAAGTTTGCATGTTATAATTCTGACTTTATTCCTCAATTTTAAGTTTATATCTCATAATTCTGACTTTTGTCTCTTAATTTTATCTCATAATTCTGACTTTTTTTCTTATAATTGTGAGTTTATATCATTTCTGACTTTTGTCTTGTAAGTTTATCTCATAATTTTATCTCATAATTCTGACTTTTTACCTCAATTTTAAGTTTCTCATAATTCTGAATTTTGTCTCATAATTGTATCTCATAATTTTGACCTTTGTCTCATAATTTTATCTCATAATTCTGACTTTTTGTCCTATAATTTTGAGATTATATTTCATAATTCGCTTTTTCCTCAATTTTGAGATTATATCTCATAATTCTGACTTTTGTCTCATAATTGTATCTCATAATTTTGACTTTTTCTCATAATTGTATCTCATAATTCTGACTTTTCCCTCAATTTTAAGTTTCTCATAATTCTGACTTTTGTCTCATAATTTTATCTCATAATTGTGACTTTTTGTCCTATAATTTTGAGATTATATTTCATAATTCGCTTTTTTCCTCAATTTTGAGATTATATCTCATAATTCTGACTTTTGTCTCATAATTGTATTTCATAATTCTGACTTTTTCCCTCAATTTTAAGTTTCTCATAATTCTGACATTTGTCTCACAATTGTATCTCATAACTTTGACTTTTTCTCATAATTTTATCTCATAATTCTGACTTTTTCCCTCAATTTTAAGTTTCTCATAATTCTGACTTTTGTCTCATAATTGTATCTCATAATTTTGACCTTTGTCTCATAATTTTATCTCATAATTCTGACTTTTTGTCCTATAATTTTGAGATTATATTTCATAATTCGCTTTTTTCCTCAATTTTGAGATTATATCTCATAATTCTGACTTTTGTCTCATAATTTTATCGCATAATTCTAACTTTTTCCTATAATTTTGAGTTTATATTTCATAATTCTGACTTTTGCCTTGTATTTTTTCTCAAAATTTTTACTTTTGTCTCCTAATTTTGAATTTAAATCTTATAATTCTGACTTCTGTCTTGTAATTTTCTCATAATTCCTACTTTTGTCATGTAATTGTCAGTTTCTGTCTGATAATTCTGACTTCATTCCTCAATTTTAAGTTCATATCTCATAATTCTGACTTTTGTCTCTTAATTTTATCTCATAATTCTGACTTTTTTTTCTTATAATTGTGTTTACATCTCATAATTCTGACTTTTTATCTCAATTTTAAGTTTATATCTCATAATTCTGACTTCTGACTCAATTTTTGCCCATAATTCTGACTTTTGTCTCGTAATTGCATGTTTATATCTCAAAATTCTGACTTTTTCCCTCAATTTTAAGTTTATTTCTATAATTCTGACTTTTGTCTCATAATTTTGACCTTTGTCTCATAATTTTATCTCATAATTCTGACTTGCTTCCTATAATTTTGAGATTATATTTCATAATTCTGACGTTTTCCCTCAATTTTGAGTTTATATCTCATAATTCTGACTTTTGTCTCATAATTTTATCGCATAATTCTAACTTTTTCCTATCATTTTGTGTTTATATTTCATAATTCTGACTTTTGCCTTGTATTTTTTTCTCATAATTTTTACTTTTGTCTCCTAATTTTGAATTTAAATCTTATAATTCTGACTTCTCTCTTGTAATTTTCTCATAATTCTTACTTTTGTCATGTAATTGTAAGTTTCTGTCTGATAATTCTGACTTTTTCCCTCAATTTTAAGTTTATATCTCATAATTCTGATTTCTGACTCAATTTTTGCCCATAATTCTGACTTTTGTCTCGTAATTGTATGTTTATATCTCATAATTCTGACTTTTTACCTCATAATTTTAAGTTTGCGTGTTATAATTCTGACTTTATTCCTCAATTTTAAGTTTATATCTCATAATTCTGACTTTTGTCTCTTAATTTTATCTTATAATTCTGACTTTTTTTCTTATAATTGTGAGTTTATATCTCATAATTCTGACTTTTTTACCTCAATTTTAAGTTTATATCTCATAATTCTGACTTCTGACTCGTAATTGTATGTTTATATCTCATAATTCTGACTTTTTACCTCATAATTTTAAGTTTGCATGTTATAATTCTGACTTTATTCCTCAATTTTAAGTTCATATCTCATAATTCTGACTTTTGTCTCTTAATTTTATTTCATAATTCTAACTTTTTTTCTTATAATTGAGTTTACATCTCATAATTCTGACTTTTTTCCTCAATTTTTAGTTTATATCTCATAATTATGACTTCTGACTCAATTTTTGCCCATAATTCTGACTTTTGTCTCGTAATTGTATGTTTATATCTCATAATTCTGACTTTTTACCTCATAATTTTAAATTTGCGTGTTATAATTCTGACTTTATTCCTCAATTTTAAGTTCATATCTCATAATTCTGACTTTTGTCTCTTAATTTTATCTCATAATTCTGACTTTTTTTCTTATAATTGTGAGTTTATATCATTTCTGACTTTTGTCTTGTAAGTTTATCTCATAATTTTGACTTTTTCTCATAATTTTATCTCATAATTCTGACTTTTTCCCCTCAATTTTAAGTTTCTCATAATTCTGACTTTTGTCTCATAATTGTATCTCATAATTTTGACCTTTGACTCATAATTTTATCCCATAATTCTGACTTTTTGTCCTATAATTTTGAGATTATATTTCAGAATTCGCTTTTTTCCTCAATTTTTAGTTTATATCTCATAATTATGACTTCTGACTCAATTTTTCCCCATAATTCTGACTTTTGTCTCGTAATTGTATGTATATATCTCATAATTCTGACTTTTTACCTCATAATTTTAAGTTTGCGTGTTATAATTCTGACTTTATTCCTCAATTTTAAATTCATATCTCATAATTCTGACTTTTGTCTCTTAATTTTATCTCATAATTCTAACTTTTCTTATAATTGTGAATTTACATCTCATAATTCTGACTTTTTACCTCAATTTTAAGTTTATATCTCATAATTCTGACTTCTGACTCAATTTTTGCCCATAATTCTGACTTTTGTCTCGTAATTGTATGTTTATATCTCATAATTCTGACTTTTTACCTCATAATTTTAAGTTTGCCTGTTATAATTCTGACTTCATTCCTCAATTTTAAGTTTATATCTCATAATTCTGACTTTTGTCTCTTAATTTTATCTCATAATTCTGACTTTTTTCTTATAATTGTGAGTTTAGATCATCATTTCTGACTTTTGTCTTGTAAGTTTATCTCATAACATGTGCTTCTAATGCTTCATCTGTTGGACTCAAAAAGGAATCTTCATTTTATCTTATGATTATGAATTTGGTCTCGTAATTTTGAGTTTCTCATAATTCGAACTTTTTTTTTCCTATTATGTGAGTTCATATCTTATAATTCTGAATTTTTTTTTCTCATAATTTTACATTTATATCTCATAATTCTGACTTTTGTCTTGTGATTTTATCTCATAATTCGGACTTTTTTCTTATAATTGTGAGTTTATATCTCATAATTCTGACTTTTTACCTCATAATTTTAAATTTGCATGTTAGAATTCTGACTTAATTCCTCAATTTTAAGTTTATATCTCATAATTCTGACTTTTGTCTCTTAATTTTATCTCATAATGCTGACTTTTGTTCTTATAATTGTGAGTTTATATCATTTCTGACTTTTGTCTTGTAAGTTTATCTCATAATTTTGACTTTTTCCTCATAATTTTATCTCATAATTCTGACTTGTTTCCTATAATTTTGAGATTATATTTCATAATTCTGACTTTTTCCCTCAGTTTTAAGTTTATCATAATTTTGACCTTTGTCTCATAATTTTATCTCATAATTCTGACTTTTTTCCTATAATTTTGAGATTATATTTCATAATTCGCTTTTTTCCTCAATTTTGAGTTTATATCTCATAATTCTGACTTTTTACCTCATAATTTTAAGTTTGCATGTTATAATTCTGACTTAATTCCTCAATTTTAAGTTTATATCTCATAATGCTGACTTTTGTTCTTATAATTGTGAGTTTATATCATTTCTGACTTTTGTCTTGTAAGTTTATCTCATAATTTTGACTTTTTCCTCATAATTTTATCTCATAATTCTGACTTGTTTCCTATAATTTTGAGATTATATTTCATAATTCTGACTTTTTCCCTCAGTTTTAAGTTTATCATAATTTTGACCTTTGTCTCATAATTTTATCTCATAATTCTGACTTTTTTCCTATAATTTTGAGATTATATTTCATAATTCGCTTTTTTCCTCAATTTTGAGTTTATATCTCATAATTCTGACTTTTTACCTCATAATTTTAAGTTTGCATGTTATAATTCTGACTTAATTCCTCAATTTTAAGTTTATATCTCATAATTCTGACTTTTGTCTCTTAATTTTATCTCATAATTCTGACTTTTTTCTTATAATTGTGAGTTTAGATCATCATTTCTGACTTTTGTCTTGTAAGTTTATCTCATAACATGTGCTTCTAATGCTTCATCTGTTGGACTCAAAAAGGAATCTTCATTTTATCTCATGATTATGAATTTGGTCTCCTAATTTTGAGTTTCTCATAATTCGAACTTTTTTTTTCCTATTATGTGAGTTCATATCTTATAATTCTGAATTTTTTTTTCTCATAATTTTACATTTATATCTCATAATTCTGACTTTTGTCTTGTGATTTTATCTCATAATTCGGACTTTTTTCTTATAATTGTGAGTTTATATCTCATAATTCTGACTTTTTACCTCATCATTTTAAATTTGCATGTTATAATTCTGATTTAATTCCTCAATTTTAAGTTTATATCTCATAATGCTGACTTTTGTTCTTATAATTGTGAGTTTATATCATTTCTGACTTTTGTCTTGTAAGTTTATCTCATAATTTTGACTTTTTCTCATAATTTTATCTCATAATTCTGACTTGTTTCCTATAATTTTGAGATTATATTTCATAATTCTGACTTTTTCCCTCAGTTTTAAGTTTATCATAATTTTGACCTTTGTCTCATAATTTTATCTCATAATTCTGACTTTTTTCCTATAATTTTGAGATTATATTTCATAATTCGCTTTTTTCCTCAATTTTGAGTTTATATCTCATAATTCTGACTTTTTACCTCATCATTTTAAATTTGCATGTTATAATTCTGACTTAATTCCTCAATTTTAAGTTTACATCTCATAATGCTGACTTTTGTTCTTATAATTGTGAGTTTATATCATTTCTGACTTTTGTCTTGTAAGTTTATCTCATAATTTTGACTTTTTCTCATAATTTTATCTCATAATTCTGACTTGTTTCCTATAATTTTGAGATTATATTTCATAATTCTGACTTTTTCCCTCAGTTTTAAGTTTATCATAATTTTGACCTTTGTCTCATAATTTTATCTCATAATTCTGACTTTTTTCCTATAATTTTGAGATTATATTTCATAATTCGCTTTTTTCCTCAATTTTGAGTTTATATCTCATAATTCTGACTTTTTACCTCATAATTTTAAGTTTGCATGTTATAATTCTGACTTAATTCCTCAATTTTAAGTTTACATCTCATAATTCTGACTTTTGTCTCTTAATTTTATCTCATAATTCTGACTTTTTTTCTTATAATTTTGAGTTTAGATCATCATTTCTGACTTTTGTCTTGTAAGTTTATCTCATAACTCATAACTCGTGCTGCTAATGCTTCATCTGTTGGACTCAAAAAGGAATCTTCTGTTGGACCAGATTGAGAGGAGAATGAAGCGGAGGCAAGCTGGTCTACAGGACTGTGCTTTATTTAGAGTCTAAGCAGAATATCACCGTCTAGAGCTACAGAGATCATGAGCAGGGAGGGAAACCCAGACTATCTTACAGCTCTGATTCACTAACAGAACAGCATGAGCAAAAAGGCTTGTGTCTCTTCAAGTAAACGTGTTTCTTTCAAAGATTCGAAAGAGGTTTCATTGCAACTCAACAGAGGTTTTTGTGTAAATGAATCGACCGCCGTCCTGATGCATCGAGCGAAACATTAGAAAAGCATGAGAGAGCTTCAAAAAGAAGCCGTGAAAAGTCTTGGTGTGAAATGATGGGAAAACAGCGTTTGTGTCCGGCTCCTCGTGTCAGTTTGGTCCAAACAAGCTTTAGGCAGAAAACGAGAGACGTGAGCATCTTCACACTTCAATCGTGCTTCTTCAATAACAGCTCAAAGGAATAATTCAGCCAAATGATGTCAGTGCTTTCTCATGCTCACAAACCTGTTTTATAGTCTTTCTTTTGTTGAACACAAAAGGTATGAAGATTCTTTTCTATTTGGGTTCCAATGAAGAAATAACGGCATATGGCATATACTTGTCATTTCTGGGTGAACTGTTCTTTTAAGATAATTATCACATTAAAACAGTCCCCTCTTAATATTCTTTGTATGGAAGCCAAAATCCACCATTGCATACAAATATAAAACCATAACTGTGACTTTTTATCTCACAATTTCAGTTTATATCTTACATTTCTGACTTGAAATTCGTTTATAATGTAGCAAATCTGAAGTTTCCTGCAAGTTTTTATCTCAAAATTCAGGCTTTCGCCTCACAATTTTATCTTATGATTATGAATTTGGTCTCGTAATTTTGAGTTTCTCATAATTCTGACTTTTTTTCCTATTATGTGAGTTCATATCTTATAATTCCGACATTTTTTTCTCATAATTTTACATTTATATCTCATAATATAGTTTTGTCTTGCAATTTTATCTCATAATTCTGACTTTTTTCTTATAATTGTGAGTTTATATCTCATAATTCTGACTTTTTACCTCATAATTTTAAGTCTGCATTTTATAATTCAATTTTAAGTTTATATATCATAATTCTGACTTTTGTCTCTTAATTTTATCTCAAATTCTGACTTTTTTTTCTTATAATTGTGAGTTTATATCATTTCTGACTTTTGTCTTGTAAGTTTATCTCATAATTTTGACTTTTTCTCATAATTTTATCTCATAATTCTGACTTGTTTCCTATAATTTTGAGATTATATTTCATAATTCGCTTTTTTCCTCAATTTTGAGTTTATATCTCATAATTCTGACTTTTGTCTCATAATTTTATCACATAATTCTAACTATTTCCTATAATTTTGAGTTTATATCTCATAATTTTTACTTTTGTCTCCTAATTTTGAATTTAAATCTTATAATTCTGACTCCTGTCTCATAAGTTTCTCATAATTCTTACTTTTGTCATGTAATTGTAAGTTTCTGTCTAATAATTCTGACTTTTTTCCTCAATTATAAGTTTATATCTCATAATTCTGACTTCTGACTCATAATTTTTTCCCATAATTCTGACTTTTGTCTCGTAATTGTATGTTTATATCTCATAATTTCTAACTTTTGTCTTGTATCTTTTGCATCTTTATCTTTTCGTATAATTTTGAGTTTATATTTGAAACATTCTGACTTTTGTCTCATAATTTTGTCATTATTCTGACATTTTTTCTTTGATTGAGTTTATATCTTATAATTCTGACTTCTGTCTCCAAATGTTTTAATAATTCCAACTTTTGTCTCATAATTTTGAGTTTATCTCATAATTCAGACTTTTTTCGTGTAATTGTGAGTTTATATTTGTCAGAAAAAAAGTGTGAGATAAAAAGTCACAATTACATTTTTTATTTAATTCTGTGGTGGAAATGTTCTTCCAGATCTAGAGATATTTTGAAGCTTAATTCGCAGTCAGAGGCCCAGCATATTCAAAAACCTACTCACAGTTCATTTCATCCGAATAAACAAACATTCAAAAACTAAGACATACAATAATGAGAATACAGTTTCAAGGCAAACATCCGGTATCAATTTCTTTTTTTTTTTTTTCCAAAAGAAGAAAGAAATCTTTAAAAGTTTACAGAATCAAGAACATTGAAGTAAATGAAGTAAATCATCATTGTCTAATGTACACAGCTGTAGAAATGGTGCTTAAGTTCACATTACAAGACTCCAGGGAGGAAGTGACCAAAACAGTGACACTGACGATTCAGAAACCCTCAGCTTTGACTTAAAATATAATAATAAATTCAACAGAAACAAACAAACATTTGCCAACATGAATATAAAAGTCACTGTAATACTAGTGTTTCAAAAACACAATATTTTTGTCTACAATACTCCTCATAAATAATTATATAACTTTCTTCTCTTAATCTCAGTGAATATATTAATTATTTACGGTCTTGTTCTTTTGTCTGTACTGATGTAGGAAAATAACGACTGAATGTAATCATTTATAAAACTGTATCAGCAAAAACGAATGGGCACGAATAAATATTATCTGAAAATAATTCAAATTCCTATTTGAACAATAAATAATAGTTTAAGCTAATAAAGGAAACATGAGGTATCAAGTCCAAAATCATATACATTTCACAAAATGTCAAAAATACTTAATTTAAATAACATCTCTCAGATTTTTTTGCATTGTAGTGATGAGAATTTGGAAATGCATCTAAATAATGAAAAAAAAAGGGTTTGTTTTCTTTAGTAAATTCACTTTTTGATTATTTCACGGTGAAATATGACAGACGACGCACTCGTTCCCTGTACCCTTGACCTCCTAGTGGACCTAATTCATTCACACGCGTCCATAATCTCTGAATACGCTCATGTAAACATTAACGCAACTCGCAGAAGGGTAGAAAAGCATAAAAACTAACTAGATTCGCTCGGTACTGAACCTGGAATACAGAAAAATCAGTCAAAATGACCAGGGAGCAAAGTCACCCAGAAGCCCCACCCCCCACACAAAGCCCCGCCCCAATCGATTAGCCCCGCCCCCTAAACCCTGCGCTACGATCTATTCTGATTATATTATATTATACTAACACGCTGGACGAAGCTAAGCTAACGAAGCAAAGTCTGCTAGCTATCTTGACAGAATAAAAAAACAATTGCCTTTTTTTGCTTTGAATCGTAGCTTTATCAGACAATGATTGCACATTTTCTGGCTGCGTTTGTCTCCCGCAGGAAGATCAAAACATGCTCTGTGATGAAGCGGGTCCTGTCCTTGTTAAAGGCTCGGATGCATGTCAGGTGCCTAAGAGGATCCACAAACCATGACATCATTGAGTCTGATGCCCTGAGAGTTTAAAAAGATCTGTGGCCTTTTTAGGTTTTGCCCCTGCATGCGTTTTCCGACGCTCTCCAAATCTCGTTTCCGCTTGCTGTGACATCTCACCTCATCCACAAAGAAATAACCATTAGATTTTTTCCATCTAAAAAGGTTCATTTCATTATTTCTTGACTTGTAGTCGACTTCCTCCTCGACAATCACAGCTATTTTTGGGGAGAGTCGAGCCTGAGGGCATCCGCTCTTTGCTCCTATGGCCTCTTAACGAACGCTTAACGAACGGCAGAGCAACACAGAGACGAGCTCGAATGCAAATGAACAGATCAGACGAACGGACAAAGAGCCAAACGCCTGACAGAAACGACAAACTAGAGCTCATTTTGTTACATTCACTGTAAAAAATAAATCTTACGCTTCAAAAAATGACTTACTTAGTATTTTTGCCTTGTTTTCCTTTAGAAATATCTACACATTAATAAATCAAGACGCATTTACTTGAGAAGCAAAATTATATAAGATATTAAGCTAAAGAAATGCTAAAATATATAAAATATATAAGATATAAAGAAATCCATTTGAATTTAGATTTTTTCAGACCCCACTGACAGATTCTTTCTTCTTGTTTTACCAAAATTTGAGTATTTATGTACTTTAATAATAATAATAATAATAATAATAATAATTATAATTATTATTATTATTACTATTATTTTATTTTTTTTAATAAAACAACACCTAATAATTCTGCTTATTATATAAATGTGTTTTTATTCAGTAATTTAAAGATATATTTGTGGAAAACAAGACAAAAATACTAAGGCCTTTTTCTTTTGCAGTGCACTCAGTTGTCTTGTTATACACTGCAAAAATATATTTTTATTTAGTTTTTTTGTCTCGTTTTCCAGTACAAAAACCTAAACATTCATAAATCAAAATACATTTACTGGAGAAGCAAAATTGTATAAGATTTTAATCTTTGTTTTCTTAAAAAAAAAAAAAAAAAAAATCTATTTGAACTGAGATTATTTTTTCATACCCCAGATTCTTTCTTCTTGTTTTACCCAAATATTGTGTATTTATTTATTTATTTATTTATTATTATTATTAGTTTTTTTTTTTTTTAATAAAACAACACTTAATATCTTAAATGATTCTGCTTATTATAGAAATGTATCTTTATTCAATAATTTATAGGCATATTTGTGGAAAACAAGACAAAAATACTAAGACTTAACTACTTTTTTTTTCTTTTCTTTTTTTTTGCAGTGTACTTTGCAAAAATCATTGTCTTGTTTTCCAGTACAAAAACCTAAACATTCATAAATCAAAATACATTTACTGGAGAAGCAAAATTGTATAAGATTTTAAAAAAAAAAATCTATTTGAACTGAGATTATTTTTTCATACCCCAGATTCTTTCTTCTTGTTTTACCCAAATATTGTGTATTTATTTATTATTATTATTAGTTTTTTTTTTTTTAATAAAACAACACTTAATATCTTAAATGATTCTGCTTATTATAGAAATGTATCTTTATTCAATAATTTATAGGCATATTTGTGGAAAACAAGACAAAAATACTAAGACTTAACTACTCTTTTTTTCTTTTTTTTTTTTTTTTGCAGTGTACTTTGCAAAAATCATTGTCTTGTTTTCCAGTACAAAAACCTAAACATTCATAAATCAAAATGCATTTACTTAAAAATCAAAGTGACATAAGATAGGACGCTTTGTTTTCTAAAAAAAAAATCAAAAATATTAAAACTTGTGTTAGTTAAGATAATTATGTATCAAATTTTTGCCTGAAACAAGAAAAAAAGTTTCACATTTTGAATTTTTTTAAATTACTTATAAAAATACCTTCCAGATTCAAATTTTGTTTCAAAAGAAGTTTCAAATTTAAAATTCTAAAGTTTAAAATTGCATTTTTTAAAATAAGTTAATCGAATTAAAAATGTGAACAGTTTTCTTGTTTTAAGCAAAAACAAACAACATTTTGATACTTTTCTTCTTCTTTTTTTTTTTTTTGCTTCTCAAGTATGCATCTTGATTTAAGAATGTTTAGATATTTGCACTGAAAAACAAAAATACAAAGTAACAAAAAATGTATAAAATGTATAATATGTAATGCAAAATAAAATATTTTTTTTGCAGTGCAATACAAATATCTAAACATTCTTAAATGGAGATAATTGCATTGAGAAGGTAAATCATATTAAGATATTATGTATAAAATTTTTGCCTGACACAAGAAATAAAAAATCTGCCAACAGGGCAAGTTTTTCCTTTGAATGAAGTAAAGTTTCCTGACCACACTGGCAGCAATTTTTTCTTGTCTTAAGCAAAAACAAACAACATTTTGACACTTTTCTTCTTCTTCTTCTTCTTTTTTTGTGTTGCTTCTCAAGTATGCATCTTGATTTAAGAATGTTTAGATATTTGTATTGGAAAACAAGACAAAAACACTAAGATACTATTTTTTAAACAGACACACTTTCTCGTCTGTTTCTGCTATTCCTGATTGTGTTTACACACTCGAGCGTACGGATGTGGAAAACTTTCCCAAACCCTTTATCCTCCACTGAACTCACTCTAAATGTAAGTGAAGGAGAATCCTGACGTGAACTGAAAGGAGAGGAACAGACGACGCTTGATTTAACGCTGATAAATTTAGCATGTTCTTCTGCTCTGTTGTGGCTACAGATATATGGCACTTTAACCCAGACGCCCGGCAGGGGTTCTGGCCTCGTTTCTACAGACCAAACCTCACTGAAAAATAGCATCTATTCTAGAAAAGACCAGCAACGTGAAAATAGACAGTACAATGGATGAAATGTACTGCAAAATACTGTGCTTTAGCAAACAATTTCAGTGCTTCAGAATCATCCGTGTGCTTTGCTGATGTGTCTGTTTTTTTAATACGAATAGGTGTTTTATCAAAATAAAAACGAATGATATACAAATAAAAATTTGTGTAATAATGGATGCTAAAGTGAAACTTGAGAAATTTTATTTGGCACTTCTCAGGGTTAAAATAATTGACTAAAGCTACAAATATACAATTTAAGTAAAATGTTTACTTGAAGTAAAATATAAAAAAACATTAACTTATTTTATTTAAAATGAAGTACTAAAATACAATGCAAAAAATATTTTCTTAGTTTTTTTGCCTTGTTTTATGCACACTTAATGTACAATATAATAGGTACTTCAAAAACCAAATCACATAAGATATTAGCTTTTGTTTTCTTTAAAATGTATTAAAATTAAGTGAGTTTTTGCTCGAAATGGGGAAAAATAATAATAATAATAGTTTATTATTCCGACCCCACTGACAGAGACTTTTTCCTGTTTTAAACAAAAGCTAACAAAATTATCTTGATTCAAGAATGTTTAGATATATTTGTACTGGAAAACAAGACAAAAATACTAAGTGTAAAAAATCTTTTTTTGCAGTGCAACTAAAACTAAGACATAAACATGAATAAAAAATATATAAAGATGTTTAAAAAAAATGACAAAAAACTAAAAAATGTGAATTAAAATAAATTGAAACCAAAATATAAAAATCTACTTCAAATTATTAACACAGTAAAAAACACTTGCAATTCTTAAACCTGTTTTTACAAACTAATCTGAAGGTTTTGCTTCAGGGTCATGAAGGACATTTCAAATTTTTTAAAAAAAGTTTTAAAAATAACTTCCAGACTCAAATTTTTCAAATTTCTAAATGAGTAGTTTCAAATTTAAATTTTTTAAAATAAAAATAACTTCCAGATTTAAATTTCAAATTTCAAACTTCAAAGTTTCAAATTTTGAATTCTTTAATTAGTTATAAAAATAACTTCCAGATTCAAATTTTCAAAGTTTTAAGTTTCAAATTTAAAATTCTAAAGTTTCAAATGTATTTATTTTTAATCAAGTTATAAAATAAGTTATAATTAAATTGAAACCAAAATTTAAAAATCTAATTCAAAATATTAACGCAGTAAAATAACACTGGCATTTCTTAAACCTGTTCTTACAAACTAATCTGAAGGTTTTGCTTCAGTTTCATGAAGGACATTTTGCAGTTTTTAAAATAAGTTATAAAAATAACTTGCAGTTTCTAATTTCGAATTTTCACATTTCTAATTTTGAAGTTTCAAATTTACATTTTTTAAAATGAGTTATAAAAATAACATGCAGATTTAAATGTTCTAATTTCGAATGTTCAAATTTAGAAATTTGAAGTTTCAAATTTACATTTTTTAAAACAAGTTATAAAAATAACTTGCAGATTCAAATTTTCTAATTTCCAATTTTCTCTATTTGAGGTTTCAAAAAAAAAAAAAAAAACAATTAATTAATTAATTAATAAATAAATAACTTCCAGATTCAAATTTCAAACTTCAAAGTTTCAAATTTCTACATTTTTTAATTAGTTATAAAAATAACTTCCAGATTCAAATTTTCAAATTTTTGAATTTTCAAATTTATTATTATTATTTTTTTAAATAAGTTATAAAATAAGTTATAATTAAATTAAAACCAAAATATAAAAATCTAATTTAAAATATGAACACAATAAAATAACACTGGCACTTCTTAAACCTGTTTACAAACTAATCTGAAGGTTTTGCCTCAGTTTCATGAAGGACAGGTCATGATGAATCCAGGACGAGTTTCTCGGACGGGAATTTGTCAGATATATTCATACAAAATGATAATGCAGATAGAAAGACCCTCACATGAAACACATTGGCAGGTTTTCAACTATAACTAGTGCAAATAGTTATGATTAAGAAACGTTTTCCAGCAAGCGGCTTCATCGGCGGAGGATGGAGTAAATAAAAAACCAATCAGAATCAGAATAATGCAGCAAAATGATTGCAGGGAGATATTCTCACAATAGCGTTTGATGATGCACGCATGGGCAGGCCGTTACCTCATCAGTATCTGTGCATTCACAGCGTTCAAGCGCAGGCAGCATGGCAGAATTGCATGGTTTTGGTCCTTTGGGATCCGAAGGGAGCGTCTTTTGTTAAAGGATAAACGTCTCGTATGCTGGCATGAAGGTTTAGAGGTCAGGTTTGGTCTTTGACACCCAGATTTCGCTCTTCGATCTTATTCGCACGCAGTCCGTGACCAGATAAAGACCTGCCCATTGAGAGACGTTCACGATCAACTCACAGAAAGAGTTTGAGATGGAAAGAATTGAAGAGGCTAATGTTGATTTCTGAATATCTACTGTACAAAAGATGGCAATGAATCTCTGGTGGTCAAATCTTGAGGTGAATACTTGTTTTTAAGGCCTGATCATGAAATGAAAACGGCACAAAAACATCAGGAGCTTCATCATAAAGTAATCTAGCCAAAGTTTAAACAGATTTCTTAATTATTTCCGGTCCAGATTTGAGGATTAAGTTCATCCTGAACAGATATAATGCTGAATGATCTGAATAAGTGTGGAGAAACAAGCAAATTATCTTCAAATTCTCCTTTCAAGTCAACATGAATTCCATACAGGTGATTTTTACTGTATTAATAAATGTTTCTGGACTTATTTTAATGAAATAACCTTCCTTTTCAGCTCATGTCATCAAGCAATTCTTTGTGGATAAAATTTGTTTCAGCTTTACTTTTTTAAAACAGAAGTAATGCATTAAATGCAGGTTTCATGTTGACTAAGTACATATCCTGGTAACACTTTACTTGGAGTTCTTATATATTGCGTAATGCATTTGAAAAGCATATTAATGCATTAATTATGGCTTGTAATTCACCTTATAATGCATTGTATGATCTCGTAAAAAATGGATATGATCAGTAAGTCATGGCAACTTATGTTTTTACATTACTGTAACTCATCAAGATAAGTTTCAAATTCAAATTTTTTAAAATAAGTTATAAAATAACTTCCAAAATCATTTTTTTCAAATTCTAAAATAAGTTCTGGGGGCAGCCGTGGCCTAATGGTTAGGGAGTCGGACTTGTAACCAAAAGGTTGCAGGTTCGAGTCCCAGGTCCGGCAGGGGTTGTCGGTGGGGTGAGTGATTAATCAGCGCTCTCTCCACCTTCAATACCACGACTGAGGTGAGACCCTTGAGCAAGGCACCGAACCCCCAAACTGCTCCCCGGGTGTGTGTTCACTTGGGACAAAAAGTGTATGTCGCTTTGGATAAAAGCGTCTGCCAAATGCCTAAATGTAAATGTAAATGTAAATATAAGTCCCAGATTCAAATTTTAAATTTCGAAGTTTCAAATTGTTATGTTTTAAATTTCATTTTTTAAAAATGAAAAAAAAGTTAACAATAACTTCCAATTCAAACTGTCAAATTTTGAAGTTTCAAATTTGTAATTTTTAAAATGAGTTATAAAAATAACTTCCAGATTCACATTTTCAAATTTCAAAGTTATTTTTTTTTTGTTTTAAATAAGTTATAAAAAAAAATTCCAGATTCAAATTTTAAAGTTTAAAGTTTCAAATTTCATTTTTTAAAAACAAGTTATGACAATAACTTTCAGATTTAAATAAAATAATAAAAAAAAAGATTCAAAATGTCAAATTCAAAGTTTCACATTTTGAAGTTTCACATTTTTTATTTTTAAAATAAGTTATAAAAATAACTTCCAGAATAAAATTTCAAATTCCAAAGCTTCAAATTTCATTTTTTAAAAAAGTTATAAAAAAAAGAACAAGGTTCAACTGAAAGTTTCACATCTCAAATTTTGAAGTTTCAAAAAAAAAAAAAACTTCCAGATTCAAATGTTAAAATTTCGAAGTTTCAAATTTCAAAGTTTTAAATTTTAAGGTTTCAATTCAATTAAAAAATAACTTCCAGAATTAAATAAAAAAAAAAAAAAATAAATAACCAAATTCAAAATGTCAAATTTCGAAGTTTCAAACTTCAATTTTTTTAAATAAGTTACATGATTTTTATGAGTTACTTGATTTAAAAAAAAAAGTAAGGCAGCAACTGAACTTAAATTTTAGTTGGAGCAGGTGGGAAGTGTAGTTTTAATACATATTTGCTACTCCTTTAAAAAGTACAATGCATTAAAACATGACAAACAACCAAACTAAGATGCAACAAGAAATCTGTTAATTATTTATGAAAAATACATAATGCATTATATGCAAAGCCTTCAAGTAAAGTGTTACCAACTGTTGCACGACTTGATGAGTTCAGATGATTACAGTAGGATTTACAGCGGATTACAGCACAGATCGCGTCTGACAGATGTGCGTTTCAAAACACACCAACAAACATCTCAACAGAAGCTCAGACGGACTATTAAAAAGGTCAGCGTTTCCTTTTGTGGTTCATTTGGCAGTTTCAGTAGCTATGGACCCTCCTCGTCGCGTCTCGTTAAAGTCCGAAGTTCAGAGACGGCCGTCCGAATCTTCCCTCCGAGTACGAAAAGCCACGTCCGATCGTCTAGGCCCTCGACTGTGGATTGTCGCTCGAACACAAAGGCTCCTGGGACACGTTTCCTCGTCCGCTCGTCTTTTTCCGTCGGCGGTGGGATGGAGAAAGAGCGACGCGATGAACGATGCGATCCAGCGGCCGGAACGTTTTCTGTACATCCTCCGTCCTTCTTTGACAAGTTCAAGTATTATCTTCGCTAATAAAAATAAATAGAAAAGATGAAAAATGAGCAACTCTACTCCTATTTTCTACATTTCTAAACTACGTCGGTGCAAGAAACAGCTACCAGAGCAAAGTTTTTTCTCGTGGTCACACAGGCCGCCGGACCTACAGATTTACGTTGGTCTACTACATTAGTAATTGTTATACTTGCAGCTACAAGGTAAGAGTTTTTGATTTTTAAATATATATATTTATATATTTATATCTTTTAAAAAGCGTGTAGTCCTTTGGTCCCTATTTTCTAAGGAATGATGCATGTCGATATTCCTGGATTCTCGTCCAGAGCGCAGATACCAGTGTAGGCACGAAAACCAAAATGGCAGCAGGCTGGTGTGTGTGTGTGTGTTTATGTGTGTGTGTGTGTGTGTGTGTGGAGATCAATACATTTACATGAGGATTTCAAAAAGTTTTGTGTGCATGTAAAGGCGAGGATATTCTGTGTGTTTGTTTATGCATGCTTTGAGCATAATGTGTTCATAAAGGTTTTTTTTCCCTCAGTCGCGTCTAAAAAAAACAGCAGCAAAAAAGTCGGTCTCTGCAAAATGCAAAAAAAGCATCCTGCAAATGCCGAAGCGAAAAAAGAAGAAGGTTGGCAGAAAAAAAATCCTCTAGTTTTTTTTTTTCTCATTGATTTTCCCGCAAATCCAGGGACCGCTCGTCTCCCGTGATATGTAGCAGAGCAAAAGTCTTTTGATACTGCACTTGTGGAAATAAGGGGTTGTAGTCCTTCATCCTGACAGAGAGAAAGAGAAAGAGAAAGACAGGAGAGAAGAAGACGGTGAGTTAAAGACAACGCTGGAGATTGGAGCAGCTCTAAACACACACACACACACAGATCCACATCAGCTGTTCATGAAAACTGCTTATATTCCAGCCCAAAAATCAACATTATATAATGCATGGAGAAAATGAAGTCACATAATGCAAGAAAATGCATTATGTGACATTACTTTCAATTTGCATGACAATTTCCCATTCATTATCGTCATGCACTGTCAAAATTATTTTAAAGGTCACTGAATTGCATTTTAGGTTTTCTACTTAAAAATCTAACGTTTAATTCATTGCATTTCTTGTTTGTTTCCTATTATTTGCAAAAGTTTTTTTTTTTTTTTCATGCATGTACAGGCATTTTGCTAACTTTTGCTTTTAATCTTCATATTTTCATGGCTGATTACAGTAATTACAAAAAGAAAAAATTCTTAGATGTGAAAAGGGAAGAAATTTGTTCCTTGTCATTAAAAAAAAAGCAAATAAAATAAATATAATTTTTAATTACTTGGCTATTTAAATCATATTTTGTATTTTGCATTAGAGTAACTTAAATTTTAGAAAAGTTTTTTAAAAACTTTTTTTTTTACATATGAATTTGTGAGGAAATGTCCTTGATTGTCCTGAAAATAATGCAGAACAATGCATTAACGGTACTATATATTTATTTATATATTTAATATATAATATTTGTACTTTTCAATATACTGTAACTTTCTTTTGATTTGATGCTGAGATATATTTTACCATTTCATTGATTGATTGATTGATTTATTTTTTGGGCATTACATTGCAGAAAAAGAAATTTGATCCTAATTATCAGAAAAATAACGCAAAACAATGTAAAAACTTTTTTTTTTAAATATGAATTTGGTGGAAAATGTCATTAATTGTCATGAAAACAATGTAGAACAATGTAGAAAAACTTAAAGGTATATATATATATATATATATATATATATATATATATATACAGTAATATTATATACAGTAATAACCAGCATTACAGTAATAAAAAAAAAAAAAAACTTCTTCAGATGTTGATGAATTTGGGAGGAAATGTATTCCCAGTTGTCACGAAAATATGTAAAAGGACCATTAAATAGATTCTTAATAGATTTTAATATATGACATTTTAAATATATATCATTTTATAGAACTTTCTTTTGATTTTGGGACGGTATACAAGTTAGCCAGACAGGTTTCATGACACTCATCTAAGATCTCTGAGTGTTTAACATCTCAAAAAGTCAAATCTTACAGTTCTGTGAATATATACAGGTATAAACTAAGTCTAGATGGAAGCAAACTGGCTTGTAAAAGTGTTTTCTGGGCCCATCAGTTTGTGTCATTTAAAACACTGTGAAACTGAATTACAGAAGACAAACAAAACCATGAACAACCATCGCCATCTTTACTCAGACCATGACATACACTGATGGAAACCTCTAAACCTACACCACAGAAAGATCATATCTCACTGTGATGAGAATATATTATGCAATAAGAAACCAGCAACTACAAGACAGAAGCAACAGAAGCAGCAACAAGATGGATTCTCATTTTCCTGTCTGTAATGATGCAACACAATCACAGCGGATCAGAACAAGTCTGGTGTTTAGTGATCAACCAAACTTGAGTCACTCAGCATAGTCATGGTTGATTAGAGGTAAAGCTGTGAATATATTCACTCTTCCAGTGGCTTGTTTGTTGCCAACAAACATGATAAAATACTACAAATTTCAGGTGATAAAAACAAGCTAAAAGACTGTCAATATGCTCAATATGTCTTTTGTGTCATATGTTTCCGAGCTGCTATAATAAACTGAATTACAACAGCGTGTTTATAAAGCTCCCTGAAATTCAATTATGCACCACAAACACTGAGATATACAGTCCAAACCAGCAAAAAACAACTAATATACATGCATTTTCACTTATTGTTTTAATGAATTAATGCATCTTTTTTTTAAAAAATGTTGACTTAGATTAATCTGACAAATCTGCATGCATAACTACACTGCAAAAGGAAAAAAACGAAAGAAATAAATCTTTGTATTTTTGTCTTTTATAAATGTTGCATTTTATAGAAATCTTGTATTTTGCTTGTCTTTTCCAGCAAAAACATTGTTAAATTTATTTTAGAAACAAAATTACTTGCAATATCAAATGTGTACAAATAAAGCATGTTTATGTTTTAAAACAAAACAAAAACAAACAAAAAAGAAAACTATTACATATTAAATGACCTTAATTTAAAGGGAAAACAAGATTATTTTTCTGACACCACGGACAGATAATTTGCTCAATAAAAACTGAATAATGGAAAAAAAATGATTAAAAAAAGTGGGAAAAATGTACAAAAGAAGCTAAAAACAATACAATTAAATTGAATTAAATAAAAACTGGTGTGTGTGTGTGTGGGGGGGGGGGATTAAATAAAAATGAAAAATACAATAATGAAAAAAAAAAAATATATATATATATATATATAAAGAGAAAATACGATTATTTTTCTGACACCATGGACAGGTAATTTGCTCAATAAAAACTGAATAATGTAAAAAAAAAAATTATGAAAATAAAATAAGTGAGAAAAATGTAGAAAAATACTAAAAACAATTAAATAAAATTATAAAATTACATTAAAAAATGGGAAGAAAATAAAACAGAAAATAGAATACTGAAAAATAACATATATATATATATATATATTATGTAGGATGGATGGATAATTTGCTCAATAAAAACTGAATAATGGAAAAAAAATGATTAAAAAAAGTGGGAAAAATGTACAAAAAAAGCTAAAAACAATACAATTAAATTGAATTAAATAAAAACTGGTGTGTGTGTGTGGGGGGGGATTAAATAAAAATGAAAAATACAATAATGAAAAAAAAAAAAAATATATATATATATATAAAGAGAAAATACAATTATTTTTCTGACACCATGGACAGGTAATTTGCTCAATAAAAACTGAATAATGTAAAAAAAAAATTATGAAAATAAAATAAGTGAGAAAAATGTAGAAAAATACTAAAAACAATTAAATAAAATTATAAAATTACATTAAAAAATGGGAAGAAAATAAAACAGAAAATAGAATACTGAAAAATAACATATATATATATATATATATATATATTATGTAGGATGGATGGATAATTTGCTCAATAAAAATAAATAATGGAAAAAACAAAAACAAATGTAAATGTACAAGAAATACTAAAAACAATAAAATAAAAATAAAAATAATAAATAAATAAATAAGCTAAAATAAAATAAATTACAAGATTATTTTTCTGACAGCATGGACAGAAAATTTGCTCAATAAATATTGAATAATGGAAACAAATAATGAAAAAATAAATAAATTAAATAAGTAGGAAAAATGTAGTTTCTATAAAATAAAACAATGGGTAAGAAAATGAAAAAGAAAAAAGAATAACGGGAAAAAATATGAAAAAAAAAATAAGTAGGAAAAATATACAAAAATACTAAAGACAATAAAATAAAATAAAAATGAAAAAAATTAAGCTAAAATAAAATAAATTACAAAGTTATTTTTCTGACACCATGGACAGATAATTTGGGAAAAAACAAATAATGAAAAAAAGTGTAAATGTACAAAAACACTACATACTACAAAACAATAAAATAAAATTGAATACAATGATTTGTTTTTTAATTAAATAAAAACAAAAAAAAGAATAATTAAAAAATATATATATTATATATACATATTATATAAATTATATAACTTATTCAATTTATTACTAGATATTTGTACTGTAAAAGATACAAACAAATACAAAATAATGCAAAAACACTCATTTTTATAGTGAATTTCAGATTCAATTTTCCATAAAACAAAGGTCTTCAGCTGAATCGTTAACCATAAAACAATGTTTCATCGTCAAAGGTGTCAATTGAAAGAAACAAACATCTTTGTGCACATGAGCAAGCCTTCAAAACCTCCAACACACAAAAATACACACAGCTGGAAAACAGAGAGAAAGAGAGAGAAATATGAACCACAGAGAGCAAAATATCCACCACATTCAACGAGGAAGAGCACAACAACTCACAGTACGACAGCAATAAAGGGGTTAAAGTTCACAACTCATCAAAATCAGCCGGCTACAGCTAACCAAAGAGACCAGATCCACTGAAACAAGAGAGAAACGTCATGCCACCGACGTACGGCACCCACAGAACGGGAGAACAGCGGGGTTTGGGACTTACAGCGGTGCGTCTCTGATGGAGACATACATACGAGCGACAGCGGCCCGTCCTGAGCCTATATACCTGAGCCCTGACAAAAACACAGTCGTCTCGTCAGCTTCACATCATCATGGATTTAGGAGTTCACATTTAGCCCAGAAATCATCACAGATATTAAGCAAAACATTAAGGCAAATGGAGGACAAACAGGTCTGAACGTCACACGACAAACCTATGAGATCTGAAATATGCAATGGAGGGGAAAACTTGGGTCCATCTGAGATGCAACCGTGAAAATAAAATGAAATAAAATAAAATAATGGGTAATGGGAATAAACATTAAAAAAATAAATAAAAATTAAAAACAGAATAATGAAAAACCCAGATTGGATAAATAAACAAAAACAATGGATAAATAAATAAATAAATAAAAGAAAAATAGAACAATGGAAAAAAAGACTGGCGAAAAATAATGAAATTTGAATCTAATTAAATAAAATAAAAATGAAAAACAGAACAATGGAAAAAAAAGACTGGCAAAAAAATAATGAAATTTGAATCGAATTAAATAAAATAAAAATGAAAAACAGAACAATGGAAAAAAAAAAACAAAAAAATAAAACAATGGGTAAGAAAATGAAAAAGAAAAAAAAATGGATAAAACAACATAATAAAATAAAGAAAAATGAAAAAATGTAGCTAAAATAAAATAAATTAAAATATTATTTTTCTGACAACATGGAAAGATAATTTGCTCAATAAAACCTGAATAATCGGAAGAAATAATGAAACAAAAAAGTGGGAAATAAATAAATAAAATAAATAAATAAATGTCAAATAGATTATTGGGAAAAAATTAAACACAGGCTGGAAAAAAAACACTGAAGTAAATAATTATTAACTAATTAATGAATGAATAAATAAAATAAAATAATGGAAAAAAGATGAAAGGTGAAAAGTAATTTAATGGTTAAATTAAACAATAAAAAACAATAAAATAAAATAAAAGAATGGATAAAAAAAGAATTGAAAAATAATGGAAAATAAAAGATTGTGAATGAAAAAACATAATAATTAAAAAACTAAAAATAAATATAAAATTCAATAAAATAATGGTAGAAAAAAATAAAATAAATGGAAAATAAATAAATGGAAAATAGATTAATGGAAAAAAAAACAAATGAACAAAAAAAGGTTGGGAAAAATAAGTTAATTAATGAATTAAATAAAATAAATTAATTAATTAAATTAAACAATGGAAGGAAATGAAAAAAAAATGATGGGTGAAAAATAATGCAATTATTGAATTAAAATAAAAATGAAAAACAGAATAATGGAAAAAAAAACAATAAAATAAAATAATGGGTAAAAAAGGAAAAATAAAATTAAACAAAATAAAAAAGAGAAAAAAAAGAATAATGGACAAAATAAAAATAAAAGACGGAATAAAATAAATAAATAAATAAATAAAAAATAGATTAATGGAAAAAGAAATATTAAAAAAAACTGTTGGGAAAAATAATTAAATTATTGAATTAAAATAAAATGAAAAACAATAGAATAATAAACAAAAAGAAAAGAAAAGAATTTGGGTTCATTTGTCACACAGACTTTAGCAATTAAGTGATTTTCAGACTTAGTATTTTTGATTATTGACAAATACAAATAGCTAAACATTAAAAAACTGATCAAAATTAAGAGAGATTATTATTATTATAAAATGAAAAAAAAAAAAAAGAAACTTTACCTAAAATATAAAAAAGGCAGATTTTAAGCATAAACTCACTTTATCTTGATAAATTGTAAGTATCTTCATTTATAAACATTTAGATATTTGTACAGCAAAAGAATAAGAAAAAAAAACACTTCTGCAATTAACAAGACTTGGAATAAAGTCATTTAAACTACTTTTTTTAGAGCTTAAAAATGTGCTCAGCTATGAATATGATTCATAAGTCATATGAATCTGTAAAGACATGAATCAATGAATCAATTTTAGTGAATTATTCCTCACTCTTCTGCTTAAGTTCACTTGAGGTGCTCAGATCTCAGCTAGTTTTTACTTTAAAGCACCTTTCAGCAATTCATCATCGATTCATGAAAATTAATGCAATCTTTAGTTTTAATAGCTTTTAAAAGCACACAGTGACTCCTGACAGAAGCTCATTGGACAGAGAATCTGCCTGCAGTTTTCCACAGAAAGGCTGTCTGACCTGTGAGTGAAGGTGGCAGCGGTGGCTCAGGGTCAGTACGGACGATTGGCGTCCTTTGGCCGCTTCAGCTGAACTTTGAGCCTCTTCATGCCGATCTGAAAGCCGTTCATGGCCTGAATGGCTGCCTGAGCGCTGGACGGGTTATCAAAGCTGACGAATCCTGAGAGACAAACACACAACCACAGCATCAATAACTAGACTCCTGTCTGTGCAAAACATAGCTGCCACAATGCATGAGCGCTGGAGAATAATCAAGAAAAATGCTGGGATTCACAAACTCATTTAAAGTCACCCTGAAATTTACATTTAACATTTCAATCATTTCACAACACATCTGCATGTTCACTGTTTCCTGAGGTTAATGGACAATGGCAAAAAAAAAAAAAATGTAATAGTTAACTTATGACCCCCCTGCAGTTCCCTCTTATTTTATTTAAATAAAATAAAAAAAAAAGAAAATATTTTTTTTTTATAATTACTTAACATTAAAAATAGCTTTGCATCAACTTACAAACTTTGATGGATGAATGATTGATGGAATGAATGAATAAACAAACTGTCATAGATAAAAAAATAATAAATAAATAAATAAATAAATCATGTTTGAATGACAAAAAAATAAATAAAAATAGAATAAAAATGAGCTTTCCATAAACTAATTCCCTCATAAATCTCAGTTTGGGAAACCCGTGAAATTAAATGAAAAATAAAACAAATAAAATCATGGGAAAAAAAAAGCATGATTGATCATGATCATGATTATATATATAAAATTAACTTATTTCCATTTTCTCATAAATCCCAGTTTGGGAAACCTTCATATAATGGCTTGACAAAAACTGTAAAAAATAAAAAATAAAATAAAATAAAATTTGTAAATAGTAATTAGTAGTAATTAAATTAAAGTAAAACAGTAAAATTAATACAATAAAATAATGAAAAAAAAAAGATTGAATTATTTTATAAAATAAATAAATACATAAAATGAATAAAATAAAATAATAAAATAAAGAAAGATTGAATATATATATATATATATATATATATAGCTTTCCATTAACTTATTTCCATTTTCTCATAAATCCCAGTTTGGGATTTAAAAATGTAAATAAATAAATAAACAAATAAAATGACTGAGTTGTCACGAGAGCTTCTGGAGCGAGTTTCTCGGCATTGAGATGATCCCGCCGGGAAAACAACAATCATTACAAACCAATTAACTTCAAAACACCTTCACAACTCATTATGATGATCATGAGCAACTTCAAATTCAATTCTAGTACAGAATTCAATTGAGAAAATGCATCTGCTATAAAGTTGACAAAGTATTATGGAGAAAAACATTTTCCTGAGGTAAACTTTGTTAAAACAGCCAGTGGTGAGTCTTGATGACACTTACATCAGTAAAAATAGCTAAATAAACATTCTTAGCCTACCATTTAAACCACACATCTACATTACAGCTTCTATTAGGTGCTAAAACCAGTTCATGCTCAAATTTAATACTAGTTTCAATCACAGTATGAGCAACAGTCAAGAGATGCTTGAAAACGTTGTATTTACTTTTTGAAACATATAGTACAAATTGTGAAATATTATTATGATTTAAAATGTCTGTTGTCTAAGTGAATATCTGTTCAAATGCTATTTATTTCTGTGATCAAAACTGTATTTTCAGCATCATTACTCCAGTCTTCAGTGTCACATGAACCTTCAGAAATCATTTTAATATGTTGATTTGCTGCTCAAGAAACATTTATTATTAGTAATGTTGAAAATGGTTTGGATTTTTGTGTAAACCATGATGCATTTTATTTTTCAGGATTCACAGATGAATAGAAAGTTCAGAAGAACAGCACTGATTTGAAATAGAAATCCTGTGTAACATTATAAATGTCTTTACTGTCACTTTTATCTATTTAATGCATACTTGATGAAAAAAAAATCTAATTTAGTTTTTACTTTTTTATTTTATTTTATTACTATTTTTATAAAATTTCTAAAAACAAATTGGTGTCAAGAAGTTTTTAATAATAATAATAATAATAATAATAATGCTGGAGAAAGATGAGATCAAAAAGTGGTTTGAGAAAACATTTATTTCAAAATAAAATGAAAAATAAAATAACAAAACAATATGTAATTTTTTTTTAAATCAGCTTAAATTACATTTATTAAATTATTATTAGGTTTCCATAAGCTTCCAGCCATGACATGAATCTCAGTTGTTGTTGTTTTTTACATATTCAGTTTTAACATCTAAAAAAAAAAAAAAAAAAAATTACAAATATAAAATAAAATAAAACAAAATTAGATAAATACTGTTTCTATTTAAATAAAAAAACAGCTTTCCATAAACTTACAGCAATTACATGAATCCCATTTATATATATATATATATATATATATATATATATATATATATATATATATAAATGAATAAATAAATATAAACATAAAATATAAAATAACAAAATAAAACAAAATTAACACACACACACACACACACACACACATATATAAAAATCAGCTTTCCATTAGCTTCCAGCAATTATATAAATCCCAGTTTTTTTTTTTTACGTTTATATATAAAAAATATATATATAACATATATAATAAAATACAATACAATAAAATAAATAAACTTTCAGCAATTCCATGAATCCCATTTATATATATAATAAATAAATATACACATGCTAATAAAAAATATATATATTTTATATTATAAATTATATATAAATTTTACATTTAAAAATTAAATATATACAAAAATATATAAATATATTATTATATTATATAAATAAATTGGTTAAAAACAGGTTTCCATGAACTTCCAGCATGAATATGAATAAATATAAACATGCTAAAAAAAATAATAATAATAATAAACCAAAAAAGCTAAAATAAAAAAATATTTCCATAAATATTCCCACCAAATTCCCATTTTTTAGATATACATTTTAACATTTTTATACATAAAATATAAACATACCAATAAGATAATAATTAAAATAAAATAATAACAAATTATTATTAATAATAATAAAACAAAATGGCTAAAATTAAAAACATTCCATAAACTTCCACCAATTCCCATTTTTTTATTTTTAGATAAAAATAAAGACAACTAAACATACAACATAAAACAACAATCATAACGAACAAATGCACTACTAAAACTTCTGATGAAGATTATGATGATTTTGAGCAACTTAAAAATATAATTGCTCTTTGTTCACACATTTGTTAAAGCTCATAAAGTCTAATATTTTGTCTGGAGCTCCACAAAACAATCAATCACCAAAACCCCATCAGACGCAGCGCTTTCTAAGAGTGTGTCTCCGGATCGAGGCGTTCAGATAAACGCATGTTTAGCGAGTCTAATTCCAGCACATGGGCTGACATGACAGAGTAATGACAGACAATATGTTCCTCTCCACACCGGAGGAAGCTGATGAAAAAGACCTGATTTAATTTCCTTCCTGAGCAGCAGCTTTATCTCATTTTACTGCAAGTTCGGAGGAGGCCGCAGGCGCAGACGCCACGCTCCTGTTCGTCAGCCAAGATCTTAATGAATAGTGATGAAAATAAAGTGTAAATGTAAAGATGCAGAAAGAGACCTCAGCGTGCGTCGACACCAAGGCAGGAAGCGCATTATGAGAAATATAACGACGGCGCGCAGGAAGCACTTCACGCTTTCCGTGCAGCTGCGGGGCGGCAAGAGAAATGCATTCTGGGTAAGGGCTATTATCGTTAATAAAACTAAAACTGAAACTATGAAATCAAGTATAAATGTTGGATTTAATAATACTAACTGAGCTGAATAAAGGCTGTTGTTGTCGTTATTTGTTGGAATTTTATTTTATTATATAAGTTTATGGAAAATTGTCTTTTAAATAATTTATTTATATAACAATATTTTATTTAATTTTTATATATATATATATATATATAAAATAAAACATTTGTGTGTGTGTGTGTGTGTGTGTGTGTGTGTGTGTATGTATATATATATATATATATATATATATATATATATATATATATATACACACACACACTTTTGTTTTTATTATATATATATATATATATATATACAGTGGGGCAAAAAAGTATTTAGTCAGCCACCAATTGTGCAAGTTCTCCCATTTAAAAAGATGAGAGAGGCCTGTAATTTTCATCATAGGTATACCTCAACTATGAGAGAGTTTATGGAAAATTGTCTTTATGAGAAATTATATTTTTGTTTTTATAATATAAAATACAAAATATAAAAATAAAATAATAATAAATAATAAAAATAAAATAATAATAATAATAATAAATATTTATTTAATAAAATAATAAAATATAATATATGAAAAATATTTATAAAAAATGTATATAAATAAATTGGTTCAAATTAAACATCAGCTTTCCATAAGCTTCCAGCAATTACATGAATTCCATTTTTTTTCCATATTCATTTTTACATATAATATATATAAAATAAAATAAATATTGTTATATAAATGAACTAGCTGAAAAAAGGCTAAAACTAAAACTTTTGTTAATTAAAATAAGGTTTTAAAGTAATAAAACTTAAAAAAAAAAAAACTAA